>JAOXYB010052912.1:0-11465 GCA_028565635.1 Phoronis ovalis
AGCATGAAACATGTAAAAAAAATATGCTGGTTTGCTATATAAAGCCATAAAAAATTATCCTCGTTGGGTGCTTCTGGTTAAACAAATGAATCTGGATCTTAGAGGTTCGATTGTAGCTTATAATTTAACCATTAGATCGGTGTCTAAGATACAAGAGGACCATGCAAGCAGGGCAGGCACATTAAATCAATGATTTAATGGATACACAATAGAATGTTACAAGGCCAGCTGTTTTAAGCTGAGAATACATGTAGTTAAGAAATAAATGTAGTTAAGAAATAAGTAAGCTGATTGGCATTCATACAAATCCTTAAATTTAAAATCTTTAGTGAGCTGAATGTCAAGTATTTTGAATGTAGTTACGCATCTTCGATGGTTGTACTGACTATTAAAAGTAATGGGTTGGAGATGTGGGAGGGCCAGTTCAAGGGCACTCAGCGGAACTTCTTTCTAAAACTAGTTGTTAGGTAACTCTAAATAGATACGAAATAAATGTCAGACATACTGTTTACAACTCATTATCAAAGTTGCTTGTTAATATCTGTTCTTAATTAGCAAGCCAGCCATGTTTTATTTCAACTACCAGCTAGGACAAAATTTGTGTCGGAAAATTTACAACTGAGGCAAGGAGCTGAAAACTAAAAATGTATGTTGCAAGTCAATATCTCAGCTGATATCTGAGCAGCTTGTATAATAGTGTTTTGTAAGAACAGAATATACAAACTAGACATATATGTGTTTTTATGTTACAAGCTGGAGTACAAAATGTTTTTGTTCCTAGCCAGCCAGTTATTCTGTCAGAACAGATATTTTAAAGAACAGATCCACTGCGGCATGCCGCCTTTGGGGGTTGCCAAATTAATGAATTGTCATAACTTTTGTTTTCATTTGATTAATAATCCTATCATCAACATTTGACCATTTTTTTTAGATAATTGGCATATCCCTGAAGATTACAAGGCCTCTTATTGTTACTTTGTATCATCAACATAGTTACAATTCGGGCCGATACGGCATATATACTAGATCCTCAGCTGCGATAGGAGGTCACTCACAGATAGTGAAACAGGGCCAGTCACAAACCCCACCCTGGGTGTTCTTAGTGTATCCCACAGGGATGTGCCGCTGGCTCCGTCAGAGGATACCATTTAGAGGAATCTTAGTATGATTTCGAATACCTTTTATCGATCATTATGTTCGGTATGTTCCGGCTATTTTGGTATTAAAGTAGATATATATATAGTCTAATCAATAATTCTTTTGGAAAAGTATATTCAGTCCGAGTAGGTACTATATCTAATAAAATAATTATTGAACATTATTTTAAACACTGAAATGAAACTTGGACTTGGATCTGATGGATTGTCTACCCGGGATTGTCTATCACCATGGTGTAAAAAAGTTCTGAACCGACATAAACCGATGATGACCCTAAACAAAATTCCAACATACTGCATGCATCCATATCATATTCTTTTATAGTTAAACTTACGTTGTATGTGTAACTGTACACTACCGCTACAGCCACAGCGGTAACCATGCATTAATTTTAAAGACCGTGGGTTAACATCGGAGTAGTTTGGGAGTAGTGTTCCGAGTTCTGCCTACCTGATTGATCCCTATATTTGCATTAGCCTGACGACACCTAGCGACCGAAGGTTGTAACGAATCTGAAGTGATCGGCTCCGCAGTCCTCCTAGCGGCAGTTACAGAAAATCTCTATGTTCAAAATAGATTGTCGAAAGAAGACAAAATACAAAGTATAATTAACAAATGGAATTCAATTAAATTAGGACAAAAACTGGCAATGATCAATCATTAGTTATTTTTTTATAATAAGCAACAATTATAGCAAAACAAAAAATATAAATAATAGTATTACTGATCTAACAATTGGTTTTGTTTCTTTTACCAGTGCATAATAAATATCTCACACCTTTTTGTAAAATTAAAAGCTCATAAATTGCTTTAAGAAATCAAAAGTAAAAAAATTCCTATATTTTTTATATATCAAGCTCTTAAATCCTTGTATTTAGGACAAATAAAATGTAAAATACTTTAAGAATTTAGATGCACATGTATAACCACATCAAAAGCAGCAGAAAATTAACAAAACACTTAAAAATAACGAGGGCAGGTATTGTAGTAGAGAAATATAGAGAGAAGTGCATGCCCCCCACAGATCACCATTCACCACTTAAGTAATTCACAATTCACCAGCAATTTCTAAACCTAATTGACGTTCACCAGTAAATAGTGCTATTCACCATTCAGGCCGGTCAGATGGGGTGCGTTGGGTGCGAACGCATTTAACAACCCCCTTTTGAAATGACCGGAACACTTTATTACATTTATGTTACGTACGGATGCGCCCGATTTTTTCCTGAAACCGTTTTTTTATATTCGACCGTCTAGTTCACAAAGATCAGACAAACAAAATGTATTTTAATTTTTAAAAAATGTTATCCTACTTGTTCCTATATATTATCTTCATCGCACATTTACAGTTGTCCATACGCAACCATTCATAAGCGATTTTATAGGAATGTTACGAGAAAAACATAGATTTTAGCGAAATATAGCCTGCTTAATTATAAATATAGCCTGCTTAATTTTACCGGAATTTAACGTATACTTTTATAGGCTGAACTCAAATTGTAACTTTTGTTTTTAAAATTTATTATGTAATCGTAAATTATTTTTATCCTTTAATCAAAATCTTTATACAGCGTCAAAACATGTACCGAGTATCAAATATTCTGCATTAGACTGAACTCAGTCCCTTTTGGGAGGTAACATTTTTACTTTTGCTTTAACATTTATTAATTAATCATTATCTTTATCCTTTAATCAAAATATCTTTATAAAGTATCAACATATTTAACCTAACTACATGTACATATATAACCAACTATATACATTAACTAAAAGGAGTATTTGAAACTTTTCTGCTTATGTGTAATAATATAAGTTAATACAATAATAAAATCTTGAGCTGAGGTTGGCTAGTACAGTGAAAAATAGACAAAATAGCAATTAACCATAACTTAAATGTTTAACCTTACATGCTTCAGAGTGCACCATGTCACGCATTTCCGTCAGTTTCTATACATTTACGAAATAAAATCCATATAGCAAATATTTTTACCATTTTGTTCTTCAAGAAGCCTCGTATTTTATTGCAATAAAAGTATTTTGTATCAATAATTTAGTAAACAATCTTCTCTTTTAATTAATGCTTGTCTCACATTTACGAAATAAAATTCCGATAGCAGGCTTTCTTTTTAGTATTTTTTTCCTCAAAAAATAATTTGTATTTTATTGCAATAAAAGTATTTTGTATCAATAATTTAGCAAGCAATCTCCAGTTCTAATCTTTCTGAGTAATAAGTAATTTGCGTACACATATGTGTTCGTTATTGACACACCTACACAACATTAATAACTGTACCCATAGGCAAATATTGAGCGACGGACACGACTCGGATGTTCCACCTTTTCTTCACTCCAGATATGACATGATTACAAATTGAGTCCCGACACACGTCTCTCAACATCAGCCCCCGAGTTTATTGCAAAACTGTTTTGGAAATTATAACACAACCTTTCTGATATTGATCAAACTTCATCGACACAGTGCTCGTTTACTGTAATATGGAGTCTGTTAAACCGTGTTCTAAACCGTGAATTTGCAACGCAGCGATCGTGACCATCATGTATACGTCATTCTTATTTTTTTAAATCGTAAATTCACTTCATTTTCAACAGGGAATTGTCGCGTAATTTCGGAATCGTTTATTTACTTCGTCGGTACATGAACTCGGGTTTTGAAAAAAAGATATTCTTGTTCTCATATGACAGCCTCTTCCATTCCAATTCGTATGTATTGAAACAAACCGCACTCAAAGTGGGAAGCAAAGCTAGACATAACAAGTTATGAACTCAACTGTTTTAAATAAGAGCACATTCGGTCACGCTTGCGTATATAAAGATAATCTGCTTGACGTGTCTTGCGCATGCTGGTGTTGAAACCGCAGTTCTCCGCATGCAACACAGATTTTTGTTGTACCATAAAGGAATTTTAAACATTGTTTTAATTATTATTTTATAGTCAATTTTGAAAGTGATTTTATGCTCAAAATGTACCAGAATGCGAAATTAACAAATGCTTCTGTGAAGGAACTTAAATAGTTGGGCTGCTAGCATTTCTGACCCTACCCAAACTAATTTTTTTCCTGATTGCCATCTGTCTCTCCAGACGTCACCCAACTTTCTGAGTTGGAATATGAAATATGAAGGAAATTTAACAAATAAAGCAATTGAAATTGACAAAATAGGTAAAATATATTCTAAAGCTGGAATGCCATTTTACATAGGCAAGGGTGACCTGTGTGACCCTGCATGGCCTCTAAACTACATTTTAAGGTCATTTTGAACTTTCCGTCAAATATTAAAAGTTCAGTTTGGTTGGAATTTTGATCTAAAAATGACCCTTCAATGGCAGCATCCCAGCAAAGGGATATGACACATACTTTTTATCGTTAATGAAGTCTACTTATGTTTCATTTGTTTATATCGTTTTCACTGTTTATTAAAAATAAGGATAAATAACTTCCTGGTGAAACGGAATCTTTCGGGGGAAATTGGCTGGCTTTGGTTACCACGTCTTCACTGTGTTAAAGTTACTTCCTGTTTGGAGTTTTGCATGACTCCATTATGAATATTTTTTTATAGTTGTATATTATTAATAATTACGTGTTTCCGTAATGAACACTACGAAATATTTTAGCATTTAATATAATGAAACAGACGCTACTGCTACCACTGCTTTCGTCTGCTGGCTATTTTTACTTTCCCCGTTGAAAACGTAAAAATTTTGTCGATTAATTTTTTTGTTCTACCGCTTAGAAAATAACATTTAGAATTATATTGTACATCATATAAAACCTTATGCTGATACCTTTGTAACAACTTATTTTATCATTGTTTAATGATACTGGGCGGATTCTCGATCGATTTCAGTAGGTTTGGTCATATTGAATTGTGGTGCTGTCATAGGATGATAGGAGTAGGATACCGACGGTGATATGTTTTATTCGTCGCCTTGATAGATACGGTAAAAGTAATTTTAAAAGATGCTTTTTCCATCTGAATATATTTTATAAGCTTTGTTTTCATAATAATATTATTATTTCTATACTGAAGCTACGCGTTGCTTTCATTTATCTACCTATCCTATGTAATTACAAAATATTCTGAAATTCTTTATTACATTTAACATTTCAATAGAAAAAATAATGAATTTTTTTATCAGCGTGAGTCATATATTATCTAACAAGATTTCAGATTTTAGAATGTTAAATGTCCTATTTTTTTTAAAGTTCCTGCGTTTTGCAAATCCTCATTATAAGTTGCCTATAGTCGATTGCCTTGTAGCTCGTAACCCCTCTTGTAGCTCGTAACCCCTCTCGTGGTTTGACCTCTTGTAGCTCGTAGCCCCTCTCGTGGTTTGACCTCTTGTAGCTCGTAGCCCCTCTCGTGGTTTGACCTGTTGTAGCTCGTAGCCCCTCTCGTGGTTTGACCTCTTGTAGCTCGTAGCCCCTCTCGTGGTTTGACCTGATCAGCCCTAAAGTTAGCTTCACGTGCAATATTACGTCACACAATAAATGTGAGTGGGATTCCAATGCAATAATTATGCACTTCATAACTACCTAAAAGTACGAGATTACAGGTGATCGTGTTCAGTCAATGCCTAAATGGATAATTAAAAATCATATTCAAAATGATTCAATGGTACTCGTCGATGTGGACCGATTTCGAATGGAGAATTATATCGGTGATTTGCGAAACAAGAACTTTCCTTAAAAAACGACGCGTTTGAAAAATTAAGAACTTTTGAATCCTGTTAGGTATTATATCATTCATAGTGATAAAATATGTTTTAACCTTTTTTCCACTAAAACGTTAAAGATAACATCATGATGATGACACACAGGAGAATGGCATATACTTTAGTTTATTCCTTTTATGAAATATCAACGTTTCTCGAGGCACTTCAAAGGAGACAAAAGTTTGCAATAAAAACAAATTTCTGCCTCATTCTTTACTCTATTTCATTCGTAATTTCCGACAAGACTTCCTATTAATAAAAATTAACTTTTCATAGTCTTCAATTAGAGTATGTTAATTAAATATAAAACTGCTTATTTTCTTACGTACCATAAAAACTTAAATCTGTTCACAAACATATTTTAGACATTTTTATGTGAAACAAGAATCCATCAATGAAAAGAATCGTTTATGAAAAAGATGTACATGTAACATTATATAAAATTTTTTTATCGTCAATCATGAAATGATTTACTGCCTTTTGTATATTTTAAGCCAAAATACTTACATGTAGTATGGTGGTAAATGTAAGGATTAAACAGTTTGGTTAGAAATTATTGTTTTATAAATTACTTTTTAATCTGCATCAGTTCAGCTGAGCGTACTAATTGTGAACCGTAATAAGTAAAACGCAGGTAGAACAAATTACTCCTACCATATAAACAATGCACGAAAATAGCTGCTGTACTATTGAAATTAAAAAAACAAAACAGAGTACAAATTCGATGAAATTCTATGATTGAAGCTCAGTGTCGCCAGGTGACTGATCTCGCGTACGCAATTTTACTAATTCAGCAAGTTGTAAAATGCACTGAGAGCAAGTGATATGCGATTTCTACTGTATTTCATACTGAATATGAAATGATGGATTGTTTCAGTTGATGAATTGAAAGAAAAGTGCATCGGCGATTGTTGAACCATAACTGCAGAGTTATTTTTGACATTTTTTTAATTAGTTTTGAAAAGAGATGGACAAACACATATAATTATATTTCTCAATGTTTGTTAGACTACAAGATGAGCTACCTTGCACTACTACTTATATTTTGCGCTGAGAAACTTTTAAATTGAAGCAGAAGAAACGTATATATCAGGCGGGCTTGAGTATATATTATAATGTAAAACATATAAACAAGAATTGACTTGATTTGAACCTATTAAAATGGATTCGTTTTCGGGCAACATTATTACGAACCATACGAATATTACTAGGCCGAATGAATTGTTCATTGAATCATTAGCACCATTGATCGTTATTTTTATTCTTGCACTATGTGGGATTATTACGAATTGTCTGTCTATGGTGGCTATTATAAAAGTGCGTCCTCTCGAATCTCCGTTGCTTCTGTTATTGAGTCTCTCGGTCTCTGATATGTCACTCGACGTCGCATATATAGCCCAAATTTTATTAAGTTTATTTCGGTCAAATATACCTATTGACTACAATAACTTTTTCTCCGGTTTATTGATTGTTTCATCATTATTGTCAGTATTTTTCAATGTTATAGCTATTAGTGTGGAGAGATACATCTGTATTGTATACCCACTCCATTACAACAATATCGTTAACGAACAAAAAACAAAAATCGCGATCGCAGTTTTATGGGTTGCAGCCATGGTCATAGGCAGCGTTTGTGGATTACTGTTCGTTGTTCTTGGACCATCCAAAGGAGGAAGTATCAGTAATATTTTACTGGTTTCATTTGTTGGCTTGCCCATATTGGCCATGTTGATATTATATGTAAAGGTATGGATAGAAATACGTCGTTTGAAGCAACAGCCAGGCATCGCACCTTCCAGTACATTCAAGAGTGCGACCACGGCAGGTCTTATTATGGGAACTTACATAATATGTTGCCTACCAACTACATGTTTCATTCTAGTACTTGAATTAAACCCGAGCGTTTTAGAATACAATACTTTACCAATTGTACAGCTGTACAATATATTTTCTTGTCTAAACATGGTAAATACTATTTTTGACCCTTGCATTTATGGGTTTCGTAATGGACGAGTGAAGCAAGGATTTAAGAAAGTATTTAAGTGTTTAAGGTCTCGTGAAGTGATGCCCTTACAGTCCTGGTTACAATCAGTAAGTTAATTTCAATATATCTGTTATAAAAAAACATTATCGATACAGAAGTTCATAAGAAGTAAACAACAAAGTATGATATCAATTGGGAACTGTCTCTGCCATCAGAACGAAGTTACAAGGTGTTGCAAGGTATGCAAGATGTCACGAACAAACAAAATTTTTGCTTCATAATGAAATTAACTATATAAACATTTCATAGTGTATAAGATAATTTTTATGCCGTCAACAGCATTTTACATCAATATGGAAAACATGTACTATTAGTAGAATGCTATATTTTGTACTATTCAGAATGTGTTTTAAACAGCCATCACAGTAGGTTTCCGAGTTATACTCTCTCCCGATACAGTACTAAATATTGGTTTGTGACAGTTACTCAGATTTTTCTGACGTCTGTTAGGAAATCGCAAGGAATCACAGAATCCCGAATTCCGTAAGGATCTTTCATGCAAAGCGAAATGTTATACATACCCGGGATACATACACGAGCACAATTTCACATTTAGTTACCATGCATTCAGCCTACTCAGGTACTTGCATGTATTTAGAGGAAAAGGGGCAAACTTATTTTCCTACAGGGTCATACTTTATTTTCGTGCGGTGGGATTCATTGAATTGTATTTGATCTTATTTCGATCCGTAAATTGTGATAAACCTTGTATGTTTTATTTCCGTGTTTTACGTTTGCAATAATTTTATTGATGCAGTCAGATTATAATTTTTTACTTCTGTGCCATGAGATTGAATACTTTCCCCTACCCCTCCATTTCCGTCTCAGATACAGTATTTGCAGAATGAAAGAATGATAAATAACACTCCATCGCAGCAGATTCCTGGAGTATGCTGTAACCATTCTGAATGGCCGTCCAATATAATTATCTTCTTAGGTGTGTCAACTGTGACAGGTTGTTTACAACCTGCTTATGAATAGTTGTTATTGTCCAGGTGGGAAAGGGTCGTTGAATTGTCGTGACCCGCGATTGCAGTAGTATTTGTGATTCATGAATTGAAAAGGATATTTTATTTCTTTTGAGCTGGGGTCACTACCCCCCCCCTCCCCATTTCCCTCATCAATGTTCCGTCACAACAGATATTTCTGACGTCATTTTACCACATCACAAAGCAGTATTTTGTATATACGGGAGAGTGTAACTCGGAAACCTACTGTAATACCAATATTGTCTTGCAAATACACAGTTGAGACGACTTATTCTGTCTTTTCCTCTCCAAAATATGTTGTAATATGCTAAGCACTTGAATGTAAACATGACCAGGTCAAAACAATTGTCACAAAATCAAAAGGTTTCTATACATATTTCTTATTTACGTCGTCTCACCTTAGTTACTGGATATGCACCATTGACTGGATATTGTTTATATGTTGTTATCGGTAATCATAACCAGATTCAATTTGATTAGTGTACAGTTTGCGCAGGAGAGATCGACTAAAAATATCAATTTTGTCATAACTAAACAAGATACCTAGCAACGGTAGCGGTATAGATTATGAATGTGTAATCTTCCGCCCAGCATATTTATTTTTATTTATGTAGTATATTACATTCCTTTCATGAAGTCAAGGGGATGTGAATCTCTTTATTTATTAAAAATAAATTAATATGTACATAAATCAACATAATTATTAATGCAATTGTTCAAATTGTTCTACATTTATTATAATAAGGCAGGTGCTTTTAAAAATAGCATTTGAAAAAAATGATCCTCAGAGATTTAAAATAGCAGTGAATTTATTTAAAGTTATCCCCTGATGAATTGGCTAGTTTATCGTGACATCAATGTTCACGCTGAACAATAAAAGAGGTGATCTTCAACATTATTTTACAAACATTGGTCTGGTGCATGATGCTGAATACTTGTCTAGCTAACGGAATTTGTTATCAGGAGACCCTTGTCGAAAGGAATGATAGAAAATCATTAAACAGGCGTTTTCTGGTACCGATAGAAGGCTTGACTGCTAGGAACATTGACTTTTCATTAATTTATTCTAGTTATAACCAAATCCCATCAACACCGTTATCATCAACTATTGCCATTATTTTTTCCATGACAATATGAACAATTTCACCAGTGTCATTCATCACACTATGCACAATTATTAAAATTTCCCTTTAAAATAATAATAGATAAATGAATTATTTGATGTGTGGGGTAAACGGCTTAACCTACAGATTTGATTTACACGTATGCATCTTGCGACACTGACAAGGAAACATTCGTTATTGTTCGTTATTTCCCCGAATAGACGCTCGGGGGCTGTAATTAAAATGTCTTACTGTACATTTGATATCATTTCTTATAAATGAAACCATATTATACTTATAGTATGCGTAATTACTGTAGTGTGCTTAGTTTTCGTAGTATGCATATTTTGTGTAGTATGCATAGTTTTCGTATTATGCATAGTTTCCGTAGCATTCGTAGTTTTCGTGATTTTTCGCAGTGTTGGTAGTATGCGTATTTTCCTTTTTCCGTAGTTTTGTGATATGCGTAGCTTTCGTAGTTTACGAAGTGAGCGTAGTTTTCGAAGTTTTCGCAGTGTGCATAGTTATCATAGTTTTCGTAGTGTCCGTTATTTTCGTAGTATGCATAGTTTTCGTATTAATTATGCATAAGTTGTCCTAGTATCCGTGATTTTTGTACTATGCTTCGTGTTCTTAGTATGCGTATTTTCCGTAGTTTTTGTAACATGCGTAGTTTTCGTAGTTTACGAAGTGAGTGTAGTTTTCGAAGTTTTCGTAGTGTGCATTGTTATCATAGTTTTCATAGTATGCGTAGTTTTTGTAGTATATATGTGTAGTTTTTATAGTATATATGTGTAGTTTTTATAGTATATATGCGTAATTTTTATAGTACATATGTGTAGTTTTTATAGTATATATGCGTAGTTTTATAGTATATATGTGCGTAGTTTTTATAGTATATATGTGTGTAGTTTTAGTAGTATATATGTGTAATTTTTATAGTATACATGCGTAGTTTTTATGGTATATAAGTGTAGTTTTTATAATATATATGTGTAGTTTTTATAGTATATATGTGTAGTTTTTATAATATATATGCGTAGTTTTTATAGTATGTATGTGTGTAGTTTTTATAGTATATAAGTGTAGTTTTTATATATATGTGTAGTTTTTATAGTATATATGTGTAGTTTTTATAGTATATATGGCAATATGCGTAGTTTTTATAGTATGTATGTGTGTAGTTTTAATAGTATATATGTGTAATTTTTATAGTATATATGCGTAGTTTTTATAGTATATAAGTGTAGCTTTTATAGTATATATGCGTAGTTTTTATAGTATATAAGCGTAGATTTTACAGTATGTATGTGTGTAGTTTTAATAGTATATATGTGTAGTTTTTATAGTATATAAGTGTAGTTTTTATAGTATATATGCGTAGTTTTTATAGTATATAAGTGTAGCTTTTATAGTATATATGCGTAGTTTTTATAGTA
>JAOXYB010052923.1:0-11464 GCA_028565635.1 Phoronis ovalis
TCCCGAAATACATGTAGATACCCTGTGTAAAATTAACAACTGTAATGTTTTAGGAATTTGCATGGAGGGAATTGGTTGTATCATTGCGGGGGCTTTCGGAAGCGGTAATGGTTCCACATCCTACAGTGGAAACATTGGAGCAATTAGCATTACTAAAGTTGGCAGCAGAAGAGTCATACAGGTTGGGGGACTGTTGATGTTGGTGTTGTCCGTTATTGGAAAGTTTGGGGCTCTATTTGTGACTATACCAGACCCTATCATCGGGGGTGTAATCATGGTTTTGTTTGGTGAGTTTCCTACTGTTAATTTGCATTTGAGCTGGTTAGCACGTTATGCAAAATATTCGACCATCAACAAGACAAGACTGTAAAATGTACAAAACTTTATCTCTCAACACTGCACTTTAAATACCTATGTGGCGCGGTCCCGTCCCCTGGATGTAAAAGAATCATTGACGACAAACATCATCCTGGGAGAGTGACCACGTTCAGTGCCAGTAGAAATTTGATTGGTTAATTGAAAAAATGGTTAACTGATTTATTATACCTCAAATGAACAATTTTAACCACTAAACAAAACAGCTAGTTAATATAATTTGTCCGTTCTGAAAAAAAAACACATGTATGTGTAACCATTCACAAAACAGTTAGCAAATATTGCTATATCCATAAGGTAACTTCGGTCTGGCTTAACAACGATTTTCGTAGGAACAGCAATTTCGCGACGCTGCTCCGATTTCTTGGCTGTGTTCTTGATAACACAATACCATCTTAGGCCTTCCCGTGAGGTATGGTCAAGTATCCTTTACTTATAAGCATTAGTTTCATTTTCGTAACTTGTAAAATCTGTTTAACATCAGGTTCTGTTTATTGTAGGTATGATTATATCTGTGGGACTATCAAATCTCCAGTTTGTGGATCTTAATTCATCAAGGAATCTGTTTATCCTTGGATTTTCATTTTTTTTTGGATTTACACTGCCACAGTGGGTCACTAGTTCAGCAAATAGTGGTGTCATCAATACAAGTAAGAACGATTGCACATCAATAATGTAGTTTTATTTTTGTTGAAAATTTATCTTTCTCAAAAGTGTGAAGTATATGAAAAGCTCAAACTCAGCGGAGTACAAATATATTTAAACAATCATATCATAGGTACCAAATATGGGTACTTCTTAATACATTCTTAAAAAGCTGTTTGTTTTAACGAGCAAGATAAACCTTTCTATTCAATTCAGTTTTAATATGTTTTGGAATTTACTTCTTGAATTCCTCACAATTACAGAAACGGTTGACCAAGGGGATACAAATTTTCCTCAGTTTTTTTGTAGTAAACTCACATTCATTTTTGATATGAAGCTTCGTGTTTTCTAGTATCTGTTTTTATACTAATAAATGAAAATTATGGATGGTTTACGATTAGCAACCAACCTCAGATATAAACTCGTGGTTAATCGTGGCAATGGTCCCAACCTATTATCTCAGCAGATAAGTACAAGGCACACATATACATGATCATATATTAAATAACACATTTTATTTCGTTTAAAACTTGTCAGAAGGCATCGTGTACATATATGCATTTTTGGAAAGCATGTGAGATTGAGTTGTGACTTTTTCGAGATTTTTTACCATGGGAAACACATTTTTGCGCTGAATATGCTTGAATTTTACCTTAAACAAACATCAATAAAAATTATTTTAAGAAACACATCCTTTCAAATGTATACACGTGAATGTACTTCATATTTTAGTAAAACGAATTATAACACATTCTATACTTCCATAAACAAATCGTATATTTTATGTGTTATTCAAATAATTCATACAGAGTTAATTAGTTGAAACCATTGCGTGGGCAAGTAGTTAATGTAAATTACGCTCCGCCGCTTTGTTTTCAGATGTTCCTGTATTGGATCAGCTTTTGACTGTGTTATGCAGTACAAGTATGTTTGTGGGTGGATTCGTCGGCTTTGTTCTGGACAACACAATACCAGGTATAAATTGCATTAATATTTAACCCGGGGGGCAGTCAATATAAAAGTGGGTACCCATGTTCCAACATGGCTTTTCAATAAAGCCCCTAACGAAGTAAAATTCTGCAAAAAATACACCCCGAAGGAAGTCAGTTTTTTGAAAAAAATACACCCTTAAGGAAGTGACTTTGGGAAAAAAACACTCCTAACGAAGTGGCACACTTCCAAAAACACACCCCTTTTTGTGATTTTAGCAAAAAAACAGACCCTATGCGCGTAACACGCGTTACGCACCGGCGGTTCGAAAAACATACCCTTTCACGCAAACTTTTGTTGGAACATGCGTACCCACTTTCATATTGACTGCCCCCGGGATATTTAAGGAATCGAAGAACAAAAAACACTATTATTTGATTATAATTTTCTTTATAAATTATCAAAATCAAATTGAAGAGATAAAAATATAAAAGTATACATTTTTTAATAGGTTATACTTCAGTGTTAATGAATCCAAAGACAAAATGTTGAAAATAATTCTCATGATCTGATAAACGTCCATGTGTTTTTTCGAATTTTAATATTTAGAAACCTTTGCACATACAAAGCTGAAACTTAGCAAACATTATCTGAACACATATGTCTACAAAAACATGTCTCAAATTTTCCTTAGTTTAAAAGTTATGTTAGGATTTTGTCGATTTTAATCTGACCGTTAATTTAAAATATCATAACTTTTCAGCACAGTAATATTTTAAAAATCTGAGACACCTTTTTTAGATACAAATGTATATGTGAGTAGCTCATATGTACAGTTTCATATCTGTAAGTACAGGGGTTTTTGTCCTAATTTTTTTAAAAATAAAATTTAAAAAAAAAATCCCCAAAATGACCTTTATCAGGTCATATTATTAAATTCGAATTATTTAACATCAGGATTTGAGAAATTTGGAGTATTAACTTTTTTATGTGAAATTTAATACATCCTACTAAACACACACAATCAACTTCATCGCACATGTGTGCCAGAATATGTTAGCTTCATACATTCTACGCAACAAGGTTACTTAGGGACTGGTCAGAATTTATTTGTGGGTAACGATTTATATTTTGGAGGTGTGTAAATCGAGGGTAGCTATTTTATATAACTTTTAATGCAGTAACTTAAAAATATCAATTCATGATCACCGATCACGTACATGAGTTGGAAGAATCGTGCTGTTGGCTTAGGCATGAAAAAGGATATATAGTTATTAATGAGTACAGTTTAAAATTAAGCAGAGTCCGACTAGTAGGAAAAAGACAGTTGAGCAAGAAGGAATGCACCGGGACCGCTGATATTTTTTTCATTACCCTTTTGATTTAATGATTGATCCCCTGTCCCTGTAAAAAATTAACAAAATTCACAGAGTAAAAGTAAGGTGAAAATCCATAGGAATAAAAAAAACTCTCCGTTTCCATCATTGTCGAAATAAAACGTCACCCAGTGTTGGACCTAGTGAATAATCAGGATATGTATTCACGTGGTACGTGGTGAGATATTCCTCTATAGTGTTTTGTAATGTAGTTTCCGAAAGCACTCATTTAAAGTATGGAGAGCTGATCGTATCGCACTGGAGAACGCTATCCACCATTCATAATTAGTAATCGCTAGTGACGCCCTGTCTTGATGGATCATACCACACACAAAAAAAGTCCAAATAAGGACGCATGTAATTGCTTCTTCCGGCTAAATTAAAATCCAACGAGTGTGGTACAACGATTATTAAGTCGCCTTATATTAACATGCATTATAAGCTGATACCACGTCCAGTTTTAACATAAACTAAAATATTACTTCACTTCTTTCACTAAGGTACGGATGAAGAGCGTGGTATTGTTCAGTGGCGCAGTCAGATGTCAGATATGACGGTAGAAGAAGAAGCAGAACATAAAAAAGCGCTTAAAGTTTATGATCTTCCATTTGGTAAGTATCACAGCAATTGTATAAGTAGCAAGCATTGCATAGGGCTTGAAGATGAGCAACAGTTACCCCACATTAATATTTCGGCGACATTTGTGATAAAATACAAAAATTGGTTTGCAGTCTCAACTTAGATTAATTTGCTGACAAACATATTAAAATTACATGTGAGAAACATCAATAGCACGCGCGTAGTCATTCACATGCAACATACACGTCATCAGCCACTTAGACTTATAATATACTTAAAGAGACAACATGTATTCAATAAAACACTCACATATGAAGTCAGCTGAACATTACTTTCCATGACTGTGTCAGAAATTTAAACAATGAAAGCAGTAGACTGTGTCGTACTTGATCGACTTTAGTAATGCCTTTGACAAGGTGTCCCACCAACGTTTATTAACAATAATTCAACCTTAGGATCTGAAACAACATACATGAATAGCTGACTTCATAAACTTAGTCAGATATGCCTATTTCAGTTAATGCTATTATTTACAATGTTCCTGGGTGATATTTACTACTAAATGTAAGGTAGCTGTATATAACAATGCTCGCTAAATTACTCTTTAATATCGTTCTTTTACAGCAAACACTTGTCTAGCGTATTTTAATGTTAACACTAAAACACTTTTGGTTTATTACTTTACAATCTAGTATAAGTACAGTATAAGGATGCTCATTTATCATACATGTATTCAGAAAATAGCGAACATCAGTTTCACAAAACATGTGATTTACAACATGCTTCCAATTCTTCTGTAACTAGACGTAAATAAACTAACCAGAGAATACATTTCAAATGATTTACTCTTGTTTCTTATTGTGATAACTACATGGCTATCATAATTATTTAAAAAATAAAACCATAAATTTTGAATTTCTGCACTAGTTCGAGTCTGCGATTTACTCTCAAATTGTACTCATCAGGTAGCAGTTTCTGGCCTGCCACAAGGTACGATAGTTGAACCATTGCTTTTCTTTATTTATATCAAGGATATCATCAATAACATCTCAGTGAAATAGTATGGCAATCAGCTGCCATATTTATTTACCAATATTACAGCAAGTACAACTTCAGGGTATATAACGTCACTCGTAAAAACAGCGAAACGTGACACATTGGCTGTTAAGAAAACACTTCATTTAAAGATCCAACATGGCTTACTGAAAATCAGTCTCCACTAACACATATTCCTGTCGACTCACGCACGCGCAGCAATCATCCATTCAAGTTCAATAAATTTCTTGTCAGAAAAAAACCTGTGTCTTACTACAGAAGGAGTGTCAAACACCTCTTTTCAGTGACTGGCACAGCCCATTATATCCAAGCTCTGTGGGTAATGTTATTGGAAGACTTGAAACGTATTATATTGAGGATACTATTTTTAAAATTACTTTTTAGGAATGGAGACCATCAGAAAAATAGCTTGTTTTCGCTACATTCCAGTCTGTCCGACGTTTAGTGGTTTTTGTGGTAAAGGAGGTAAAACTGACAGGAGTTGCGCACCCCCTGTTAAATCAGAGAAAACCTGTGTATACAAAACCACGCAGGTATAAATTCTCGAAACTGTTTTCTATGTATTCTATTAATAGCATTAGGCATTAAGCCATTTTGTTATGTGTGCGTACGCGTATATGCAAATTCCCGTTATCAGTTTGGTGTAGCTGATTGTAACGTATAGGCATTGTGTAACACAACGGATGTTCCAATTCACCATTTATGAATATTATAATTATAATGATGTGTTCACTGGATAGTGTTGACTGAAGGTGAAGGTCATATTCAAATTAGCAGTTGTGTGGTACAATTGTACATGTTCATTTGTAGCAATTTCAAGTGCTTCTTGTCGGAAATACAGAATTATAAAAGCGATTTAATTTGTTTGTAAAATCTGTTTTCTTTTCGTAACATTCCAGTAAAATCGCTTACGATGGTTGCAATGCTTTGTTAATTTTTGTTACAAAAATTTGCATTACATATAAAGAGGTTTACGAAAAAATCGGAACTGCGCGCACTGTGTCATGAGTAATCACAAAATAATGTTACGAAATTTCAAATATCTTCCAGTCCGTATTCTCCTAAAATAATTGTTACTTATATTCGTCAAAGGTAAATTCAACACATTATAATTATGTACAACACAATGTTTTGAAAGGTCAGAGTGTCGGGAAAAGTTACTAGTTAGTCACTAAATGTGTGTCCATTGCTTTAATAGCTAATTTAGATTATTACTATAGTCTATATTTCATAGTGAATAAAGAACCGGTTTTTGCCGCGGGCGATAACTTCATGAAAAGCGAAAAGTCCACTAAAACACATGAAATAGGGAAAGAAACATAATATGAATTAGTGAATTATGAAGTTTGCAATAGACTGTTTCTCACATACAAATGTTAAAAGTACTCGGTGACACTTTCACATTGATAGACAGTATTCTCACCAGATGTCGCAGCGTACAGCTATGTGGGTATAAGTACTTTAGGGTTTGATTTTGTTTCAAACTATTATTTGTATAAAATGAGTATACAGCGATAAATGTATACACTATATACAGGACAACTTTTAAATGCACTTGCAATTGTACTTGGGAAATCAGTCCCTTTAACACATTTTCCTGATAGGTTTGGCAAGTAAACATACAAATCTATAATATAATTTCGCTACCGGGATTGGACCTGTTATCTTTAAGATTTTTGTTTTGCTTGACGATGCATTCTGCAAAAATACCTCTCTGACGCTGTCACGTCAGTGTGTCTCTTTTGTTTTTATGCTATAATCGGATACTGGATTATCGCGTTTCCTATCCTTCTGACCATTTGTTATTGATAATCTTTTCATCACTCATTAATATTACTCGTTATTCGGATCACCTCGGCCGTGTTGCGCTAATAAACTAGTAGTACACTCAGCGAGCTCGAGAACATCTGAATATCTTCTATTATTTAGAGAAATCAAGGGGGAGGACAGGAAATCAGTCTAGGATCATTGCAAGTTTTGACCCCGCAGAATGGCATAAGATGTGATTGCTGATTATTATTTTTATAAGGAAATACGTATCACAAATTACGTTGCTGCATATATACGGTTGCCATACATCAGAGAGCATGTGTAGTCATGTAATGCTGTTCGTCAAATTTTTTATTGTGTATTATATCGATAAAGTCGTACAATAATAAATTAACACCAAAAACATACAAAAATAAAAATTGCATCGAACAAGAATAAATATATGGTAGCGAGATCTATTGGATGTCGCCATTTAGGGTATGAAATAGTATTTGTACTTGTGCACGACTTCAATTTATGGAAACCTACGTCATGCAACAACAGATACCAAAATATTCAAAAACTTTATTATACATTATTCTAGAGATATACAACTAAACTAACAAAATAACATAACAATGAACCTAGAATGTTGAAAATGGGCTGTTTGACTAGACAGTTCAATAACAAACTTTCAGAGGTGGTCGACATCCTACTTGACTTGACACTCAACTAACTGCTTATTTGAACTCTATAATATTTTCACAATAGTACCTTGGAGGTTTATCATGAATATAATGTTAAAAAAACACTGAGCGTACTTTCCATCTCCCTATTTCCATAGCAGTTTCAGGGTCACAATCAGTACGAAATGCTGCTGCAGCACTGTCGGGTGAAAAGACTTGGTAGAATACCCCTGATTAATGGAACCATCCTCTTTAATGACATTATTAACAATGGTAGTGATAGCCGAACTGATAAGAGCACTATTCTGAATGGCTAATAAATACATTTTAAAACATGTTGCAGGATCTTATATTGACTCACAAAACCAGACCTATCATGTATCACTGGATCATATCCGGTGGGGCACTCTGTTTCATATCAGGTAGGGGTGCGAGGCGCAAGGGTCCAAACCCTGACCCTGAAACATCCTGGGAATTGACAAATTACCTATCCTGAAATATCTTTGGCTCCAAAAATCGTCTCCGTGCTGCCAGAAAAAAGGTGAGAATAAAAAAAAGGGGGGGGGCATTTCCAATTCTCTCGGCTCCTCCTTTAAACGCTGTGGACGATCAAAATCTCCAAAAAAATCTTTAAAAAACACCCTGAAATCCTTGACGTCAAACCCACGCTGAAATATCCTCTTGACGTCAAATACCTACCTGAAATATCTCAGAAGTAAAATTACCCACCCTGAAATATCCTGGTAGCCTAAAATGCGACCCTGAAGCGCGGCACATATATACATAGACCGATATTGGAAGTGTCCCCCCGGGGATATGATACCATGAAAAGTAATCTACAGTAAACCATTGTCTAAAAACTTGATATGAGCGTTTGTCAAATTGTAACTTGCTAATATAACTCAAAGTCTCAGGCTCAAACAAAACTCCATTTGAAGGGTCATTTGTTATAATACAGGTAGCATACCGTTCTGACCAGGAGAAAAAATATATTGAATCACCAATTACAATAATTTGTCTCATTTTTTCTCCCAAGACTAACTATTCCAAATTTTCAGGCAATTTTGTATTTTTGCAAGCCGTATGCTGTCCATAGCAGGGTCATGCTTGCAGGACTACAACTTATAACAGCCTGAACTGTTGTGTCGGTCTTGAATCTTCCTACTAATTTTTTAGTCTTATAGTCTTAGTAGCTTAAAACAAACTGTATCATGGGGATATGTGTGCTGACATCCACATTTCGGAATAAATATCCACCTAGAGAGTTCGCATATCACGCATACATTCAAAACAAAGTGATCAAAAACAAAATACTGTTCTTGGTGCACCGCTTATTTTATAAAGATTTCGCTGTGCTATGATAGTAAGTATTCGGTGGGTTTTAGATTTATAACCTGTTTATGAAGAATTTGATGACACACCTGTGTGAATTATATATTACTGCTTGTCATAGGCTGCCAAACACTACCAGAAACTACTCGTGCAGCCAAGAACTTCTATGCTCAAGTGTGCAGCAAATTACTAAGTGTAATTTACCATTTCTATCAACACCATAATCCGATTGTACAAAGTGTGTCTTCAGGTCCTTGCTTGGGGGTAAGTCACGTGATTGAATGTATGTGTATACTTGTAATGACTAGTAACACTCGGAAGTCGGAAGTCGTACAGGACATTTATTTGTTCAATTTTAATCAATCTCTTATAATATTTAAGAATAGCATTATCCTCATTATATCATATATCTCTACAAATTTTTCAAACACTTGTATAGTCAATTATCATCAGTGGAAGCGTACTCCAACTGCAGGAAACTCAGTGGGAGAAGTCTCCACGAACGTAGGGTATTTCTTAGCACAAGAACGTGATTAGAAAATTCACTGCCACAATAAAGCGCAAACCGACTGTACTTTCCGCTTGCCTAATCAGTGTCAAAAAAGTTAAAACTGGAGTTGGAAACTCAAATTTGAGTTTTCTGTGATTCTACTGGGGTATGTTTTATATTGCAGCGAGATCAAGCGCAACAGGTGATACAATCTATGAAATGTGTGCTTCCGTAACGGAGCTATGTCAGGTAAATATTGTCTCCAAGGTCAGAAATGTTCCTTTATGTATCAGAAACTCAGCAAGTTTAAATGAATGCGTTATAGTAATCGTTATATATTAAGATCGACGTTACATTTTTCATCTGTGTTTTAACATGCCATTTGATTTTAACTAAGTACATCGTTACCCGAGCTGCGTTATCCCATACGTAATTATTACAATGTAGAAGACATTTCCGTCTGCCGGTAGTGCTAATGGTTCTGTGCTACTTACTGCCTTAGATTAAAGTTTTCGAATTATTTTTGCTTTTTGTTGCTGTCAGAATAAACAAGGAATGGAATGATAAACCAATAAAAGGTATCCTGAACGGAAACTAGGGTGACCAATTTAAAATGAACTTTAATTTGTTTAACTTTTCAGTGGTTACCGCACTATTACTTTAAACATAAAAAAAGTGATAGATAAGAAAAACGATAAAAATGACCGGCACATGTAACTTAGAAAAACAGGGAGTACGTCATTCACACTTACATTATGTGCATTATACATCGTCGAGCAACGATCACAACGATTACAATGATGTCATCCAATTTATCATATGTTCAACAAGTGCGACGATAAGGTAAATCAATACGTGAGGAGCAAATATGACTTTTACATTGAAGTCTTCAAGTGAACCATCCAATGAGCAGAAAGTACGTTATTTACACATTCACGGACACTTCACCAAGATAAATCTTCAACTGAGCAGCAGGTGCGAACTTTACACCGAAATCATCCATGTGAACCGTCCCGTGAGGATACCTTTACACTAATGTAATCAAATTAAGGCATCTGTTGATTAGGAAGCACGACATTCACACTGGAGTCATCAAGATGCATAGTCATTTGAGTAGGCGGTAGAAACAACCTTAACAGCGAAATCATGAAGATACACCATCAATGAGTAGAAAATACGACGTTTACAAAAGCTGACATCACCCACTGACGTCATCAAGATAAATCATCCATGAGTAGAAAGTACGACATTTACATACGCTGACATCACCCACTGACGTCATCAAGATAAACCATCCATGAGTAGAAAGTACGACATTTGTATACGCTGACATTACCCAAATAAGCTATCCGATGGTATTTATTTACATCATTTAAACATTAATTGTGGTGTTACACTGACGTCATTAAGATAAACCGTAAGCACCTAACAACGTGTACATCAGCAAAATAAACCTCCGTATAAGTAATACGTTTGCAAAAAAGACACTGCTTAATGACGCACTATTTGAAATGCATGTGCAATGTTATTGTAGTATAGTTAACCATGTAAATAACGTCATATGTAAACCACAAACGAATTTATTTAGATTGATTAAGAAATATAACTCATGGTGCAATATCCTAGTTTCACATTTAGGTTGTTCAAAGGGGGGACTGAAGGAGAACTTGATTGAAACGAAAATATCGTTTAGGCGGGTTAACACACTGCTAAGTTCGTTTTTGTTACATGGTCTTCAATCATTTGATGCCAAAATGTTTGAATATATGATGAAAAATACTCTGAAAGGTTAGACTATTTTTTGATACCTTTTCAGTTTTACTATTGAAAAGGTATCAAACTCTCAAAAGTTAAAAAAATTGTAGATAATTATATGAGTGGCTAGTTAACGACTGGTGTTTAATTTTATGCTTTAAAAATATTTTGGCCATTTTTGACACTTGAAACACTTTTTCATATGCTAGCATCTCATGGATATTATCCATGTTAATTAAACCATCAAAGTGTCCCACCCGCAGGTAACATATCTGACCCAATTGGAGTTATACTTATAGTTATCGGACCTTTTTTGTTTTGTACACTCAATTATGTTCTTAAATGCTTTTCTGTCTTAGGGAAAAAAGACATCAAATGCATGTTTGAATATCATAGCATTTTCCACAGTGCTCCGACGACGATTAGCGTCACTTCTGCAGGTCGACAGTGTTGTATACCTTTATGAAATAGACAGTGATGAAAGGTGCGAA
>JAOXYB010052934.1:0-11463 GCA_028565635.1 Phoronis ovalis
GTTGAAAAACATACCCTTTCACCCTGTTTTTTGTAACGAACATGCGTACCCAGCTATTCTGACTGTTACCCCCCGGGGATAAAAGGTTTCGTAGCTAGGAGAGGAACAAAATATAGGGTTAATTTCTAATGGAACAGTCTATTGCTGGTGAGCTAACATTAGTTAGTATCTATATGTATCATTTGATCACATAATACGTGTGCTAGAGTGACGAACCATTTGTAGTGTGAACAATTTTGGTGGACCTACATTGGAGAGAATGTAACCTGGGCTGGGACACTATTTGTTATTACGGGAAAAGCCTTAATCATGCGGTATAGCTGGACATATTATTTCATTCGTGAATACAATACATTATGATTTCCTTGAAATGGAGATTCAGTCTTAGTGAACGCTGTTCGGTGACCATCTAGGATGAGAAGTTTTGTTTTGTATTTCATTGTACCAAACAATGACTGGTGTACTTGATACCTGTTTTAAGGCTGAGTTGAGGCTGAAACTGTAATTAATATCTCCGGTATCAGTACATTTGTAAATAAATTGTTATATTACTAGAACATGGTTTATTGCAACTTTACTTTTACAAGCATGTAGATGCTTTGTGCTTCCAACACAATGGGGTTAATTTTGTCACCTCAACTTTTAATATTGAAAACAATTCTGCACTTGATTATTTTGGTGCTTATAAATGTGATGTTCCGAGTATTTCATGTGCAGCAAAAAAATATGTGGCATAGAATTTATTTCGTCAACAGAAATTGTCAATTTCTCATACACTACTAAAACCTAGTCTTATAGCCACAACATGCAGGCATCTAACAATTGTCATATTGTTTATAATCAGCATACAGTGTAGAGGCCTGAAAAATGGTAGTTGAGTGTTATGCAGGAAATAAACAAAGAAATATAGTAACAGTATTAAATTTGGATGTCTGTTCTGATGCTCTTAACTTCTAAAGAATAATTTTGGCAGTCTGCATCCTTGTATATAATGCCTAAAGGGTGTTAATATCCCGGGAAATAATCTGGAATTCAACATAAAGTTTTCTTTATAGATATATATTTACAACTACTATACATACGACACAAAAATACAGATATACGTGAAAATTTAAAACACCAGACACCTCATTCAGTCCAACACACTTATTTGACAAAATCAATACGAAGTGTCCATCATCAAGTAAAAAGAGAGATGTAAAATTTCTAGGTGTATACAGGCTATAACTACCAATAAGAAGTTGTGCAAATTCATTTTGCAACAATCAATACTACAAAATGATATTTTATTTACGGTGTTCTGTCATTAAGTGGGAGATACTCAAGTATGGACTATTTAAAATGTGTATTTCTGCCTCTTCTCCCTACAATTTGAGTTGTTAGACACAAAAGATAAATTATGTGATCAACGTAAATTAAAGACGTGCATTCTGTTTAGTTTCAAATTGACCCCTTTTCGAATATAACTTTAAGGAAAATTACTGGTAAACTCTAGGCTCAGAGTAATCGAAAATGTCCAATCTGCATATTTAACAAATTCTTTTAGGGATAAGGAATGACTAGAATAACTGTATTCAAAAGAATCCTAAGGACCAAACACATAAAAAAGTCAAAATCCTCATAGAACAATAATATACGCAGCATGCTAGTGCTATAAAAATTATGTCGTGATATTTTAGTGATAATTATGTTACATTTGTAGTATGATGGAACAAACTTCTGGTTTAGCATTTTATATCTTTTCAATGTTCCCTCATCATAATTTGCAGAGGTTATGATAAATGAAACCGGAGTTTCCTCAAAATGTTTAAGGGTTGTTCCTCTTATCCGAAATAATTTGGTCCATTTCTCTTGTGTCTATGCCTTTGTATGTACAGTGACCTCTCTTCACCGAGATGCATAATCCATAATGAAATGTTATTTGTACACAGGTTCCTTTCATCTTAAAATCCTCCCGTTTGTTGTTGAAAAACTTCAATAGAATCATCGTTTTCCATATCCAACTAAAAAATACATATGTTGTTATTAAACAAAACAAAAACATTGAAGGCGCTAGAAATAATAAAAAGCAAAAATTAAACGCACCATATTATAATTTTTTTAAATAAAAAATCTTGTCATATGGTAATCACAAAACATTTGTCTTTCAAAAATTAACAACTACATAGCCATAATAGCTCATAGTATATATGTAATAAGAACCTAACACATAATCTACCGACACAAACAGGAGCTTAATATAACTTTTGGGCAACCACTGAATTTGGACCACATATTACAGCACCATATATCATTTTCTATACTTACTCCGTTAGGCGTATCTTCTGACCTGATATGCTGTCCATCAAACATAAACCTGACTGAGTCCATTGTCATACCCTGAAACAATTAACAGAATGCTTATCATCTATTTGTCATGTTATCACATCACATTTGTTATATTATTATAATTTTCAGTCAGACCATTCAAAGTGAGAGTACTATACAGTGTTCAAAAATGGACATAAAAGTGATAATTAAAAAGTATGTTACCAACAAAAAACAAGAGTATGGGGAGTGCCAAAAAGAATAGAAAAGGGAGTGACCAAGAGACACAAAAAATGGAGCACTGATAGTATAAACATGGAATATAAACAAGCAAGTGTACATGACTGAAACATTCATTTTACAGTTCTCACTCCTATGTATGACAACTAAAGCGAATCAAGTAACCACAGACCTTGTTAACAGTACTTTACAGTCACATATATTCTAGTTTCCCATACTTGGTAGATGATTACCTTTTCTGAATACATGTTACATGGGACTGTTCATGTATTCAACTCTAGCCTATCCTGTTTCATTACACTAACATAATACCTGATCCCTTTTTGGCTAAATTCCAAATCATGACAGGATAACCTACTTAAACTACTTCTACCTCCTGGTTCTACATGTATACCAGGAAAGATGACTCATCTGTCAAGGCAAATGTTTATTAGTTCAATAGGGTTGCTCCTCTAAGGGAGCAAGTTATATCCTGAAGACCATTACAGCTAGGAACTTGGTACTTGATGTGTAACACCCCCTGGGGTAGGCCATTGGTGACCTTGAGGTCAAAATGTCATTTGGAGGTCAATGGTTAAATTTTGAAAATTGCTGAAAATGTTCCAAAATGATTGTATTAACTTACAAAGTATTTTAGATGACCTGTTTTAAGTTTTTATTTTTTGGCATATTTTCAATTAATTTACGGATCTTCTAATTTTCACTAAGCTATATCTTGAAGACTTACAGTTAGGGACATGATATTTGAGGTTTGACATCCCCAGGGTAGGCCATGACTGATCTTGGGGTCAAATGGTCACTTAGAGGCCAAAGGTCAAAAGTCTAAACTTGCTTGAAATGTTCCAAAATGATGGTATTAGGTTTTTAATGCCCTTTGAGAATATTTAAAGGTGAATTATTGCAAGTTGTAGTGTTTAGTCCAGCAGGCTTATAATTTGACATAAAACAGTCCGGAGAGTCGGAAGGTCATCTAGAGGTCAAAAGTTCAAACTGGCTTTAAATTTTCAGAAAGCTCTTAGAGTTCAAGGGGGACATTTTGCAGTCAAGAAGTCTCTAAGCAATGAATTTCTATTATTTGCTGAATAGTTCAAAAATGAAGTTAAAAGGTAGTTTAGAGGCCATCTAACGTTCGTTAAAGCCAATATGAGCAACACTGCCTTTGCTAAAAGGCAATCTAGTTTGTACTTCCAAGTCATTAGCTGTTATTTGCAGAAAATCAAAAAGGTTATGTGAGAGGCTTAAAACTGTCACTGTTAGATTGATAAGACTATACTTAGCCTTGCTTTCGATAGAAAGGACTGCTGTGAGGGCGATCCAAGTTTGTTTACATATTTTATTGACTTCCTGTCACTCACTTTGTATGTGATGGACAGAGACAATGGTGGTACCTATTGAGTGTATCAAGCACTTAAGGATTGTAATGTAAGGGTAAAAAAAGTGTACCTGGTCCAACTACATGTTACCATTTATACTACTATGTGACCATCATGTGTAAAATCTCAGGTAATAGCTACACTCATTATAAAACACCAGTTATATCACCATCAGTGATCTTATATTAAAAATCACAAGAGATATTCAAAAATTATATCTGTAAATCTTCTTCAGTCACCCGCTTTTATAAACAACAATTATTTTTCAATGATGTTGTGAATGCATGAACAGGATGATGAAAACTGCATGTCTTCTCTATAATCGTGCAAAATAACTTTAATAACATACCGCTCTGTCACAATATGTAGTCATCAATTTTCTGAGAGGTGTGTGTTTCTTTATCTTAAATGTGACAGCACTTCCATCTTGACCAACCACTTTTAGACTGACATGTTCACTTGATCCTTCTGGCTTAACTTCCTGGAAACAAAAATACACAAGTTAGTCTACCAAAAAAGTTTTTTGATTATTGTAATTACGATAAATAACTGTATAAAATTCTGTATGCACAACAGACATGTGAAAATATCTTAAAGTAAAGTTAGGTAATGCAACTGATTGAAAGCCGGAAAATAGTCAAATAACCTGCACTCAATGACCCCTACCGGGTGTTTCACAAATTTCGAACTATCTCAAAGGTTTAGTTCTCCAGAACGTTCACAGAATAAAGTTAAACATCTTATTGATTTGAATACAGTATACCAGTGGCCACATCATAGAAATGTATACCAATATCTTCAAACGTCATGATTTCCGCTGGCAAATTAATGCGATCTCGAGCCTTGGAGATGAAAATTCATTAATCCACCATTAGACAGCACATTTTCCCGCGAATGATATTTGAATAACTAAAACATTGTCGGATCATTAAAACATAACTTAATTTACCTTCTTATCGTCAGACATCCTGAATAAAATAACCGAAATATCACCAGAAAGAAGCAGCGTGTAAATGAGCTTGGCGCACAAAAGAACCTGCAAACGATGCACAAGCTGAAAACGTCAAATCTCATTGGCTAAACTGACGTGCCGGTGGGTTGACGTATGCAGTATGCTCCCATCATATTTGTTTTTCTAATACATTATTTATAAGACAAGTCAAACTAAAGCAAAATCTATTTAATATTAAATACATTATAATTTAGATATGCTTGTTTCTTTTCTTTCGTTCTTAAATTCTCAAAGTGACTGGAAAATGTAATTATTCAAGATGGCTACTCTCCCCGAAGTAAACTTCCGGAATATGGATTCTAAAATAAGTTTTTTTGATATTGGGCAATTAGAGATACAATTATGGAATAGTTGTAAGTATATTCAATACATACAACACTAACAATTGTAAGGAGTACGCACTGTTATGATTCATGGTAAAAAATTGCTAAAAGTTGGACAAAATCTTATCATAAAACTAGATGTTTGCCTTGTTTATTTAATACACTATAAATACAGTAGTCAGTAATAGGCAAAGGCGGCATGTTACTGTAGGATTGCTGCAATTTTCCCTAGTATGAAGAAATACACTTGTTAGTTTGGAAGCACCTTCTCGAGAAGGTATGGAACATTAACTGATGGATTTTATTCGGACTGGCCCTATTTTGACACTGTGGAATATGTGTGAATGTCTTAATTTGGGCCGTATGTAAAACATGGAATTTGGAATCTGGAATCGAGTCAAACTACTTTAGGGAGGGCCTGTTGTTTGTGAAAATACCTTGTTATTTAATTAAAAGTTAAAATTCATGTAATTGTTTGCATTTCGATTTCATATTCGGTTAAAAAGAGGCAGTTGATATGATTCGGATATGAAGTAATTTATGGAAGCAATTTTAGTTTGCCATTTAGGGGATATATATCAGGTCATACAAAATAACATATTTTATGCATTAAGTGCTGCAAAATACACTAGAAGGGCCTTTTATCAAAGGCCAGGTTGTACACACACACAACCACACACACACACACAAATGGTTGGCCCTTTGACATTAGGATTGTTTTAGATCCTACCCTACTATAAATTTTTGCAGCAAATATTAGTGTCAATTTGACTACTTTTTATCCTTTGGTCTCGTGACCTCAACTTGACTCCATGACCTCTGGATGGCCTTAAAAACATCAATTTTAAAAGTTTCATGCAATTTTAAGATTTTAACTTTTTGACCTCTGAATGATCTTTTGACCTAAATGACCATTTGACCAAAATCACCTTTCTAACTCCATTTTTCAAAAATATTTTTGAGTTTTTTTACCTCACAATGACTACAAGACCCCTATATGACCTGTAAATGGCATACAAACTTTATTTTAGTAACTTTTAACTGTTGTCCTTTTGACCCCAATGTCAACTCATCCCACCCTGGGGATGTCGCATGTTAAACCACAAGCTGGTTGCACCAGTTGGTGAATTACAACCTCTTTCCTGCAGGGAATGGTCAAAAACAAGCTGAAAACTGAAAACTGTTGCTTTTCCTTTTAGAAAACCTTAAAAATCCATTAAAATGACCTTATTAAACATGATACCATATTAAAACACGGTCCTCATATAGATTGCAGTAGGCCCACTGTCTGGGTTAAACGCTATGATTGGAATTAGTGTCTGGGTATGCACGCATCACAATTAGTGTCTTGGTCAAACGCTAGGATTGGAATTATTGTGCCGGTCAAATGCTAGGAACTGACACTGATAAGGCGTTTAACGTACAAATACACAGCGAGCACGGAACATACGACGGCGACAGTGCAACTATATCTTTATCACAACTTAAGTAATCTACTGGTCATGTTTACACCTCGATAGAGGTGTGAGCCTCGATAGAGTGAGTAGTAGCGGAAAAAATCCACTCCATTCATTAAGTAGTGTACGTAGATGTGCTCATTTGTTGTTCTTGAGTTGGCCTATGGATTGACTACCAACTCATTTCATAGGACATATGTAATAAATACATGATAACATTTTCTGGTGAAACAACTCAAAACAACAGATGCCCTTAAGACAGCATATGCAACCAATCAAAAGAAAAAATTGTAGGTAATAATTAGTTGCAGTAATCCTTGCTCTTGCAAAACAATCTACTAGAATATTATAAAGTAACCAGGTTTGCAGAGTGTCATATTTGTATTGACTAACTCAGAACAACACCACAAGCAGTCACATATACCCTTTTTTGTATTAAAAAGTGATTTACTTGTAAATTAGTTTACACAGAATATAGTTATTTTTTTTTCAATAACATTCCCTAAAATATTTTGACTCGATTCTAGATTCCAAATTCCATGTTTTACATACGGCCCCTAATTTGTAGTCAAGTTATGGCTAGATGTAAATATAGTCTTAATGAAAGTCTGAAAATCAATTAACCTCCTAAATATTAAAGATAACACTAATTCAGTAAACAACTTAAATAACAAAAAATAATAATAGGAATTTAAAAAAAACAAGTTAAATTTTTTTAGGTTTCTAAAGACCCAATACTTCAGAATGACCTCTAATAAATGACTTGAGAGCTGCATTTTTGAAATTTTCACGCAATTTGAAGATTTTGACCTCTTGACCTACAGATGACCTAGCAACCTCAATATCAACTGTCCCTACTCTGGGGATGTCATAAGTCAAACTTCAAGATTGTATGACCAACCATTCTATAGTTTTAACATATTCCGTCCATAGATTAATTGAAAAGATGCCAAACAATAAAAAGCTGAATCTTTTAGCACCTAAATAGCCCCAAAGATCATCAAAATGTGTAAACTGGTAACATCATATTTGGATATTTTAAACAATTCTAAAATTTTAACCTTTGATCTCTAAATGACCAGATTATAAGGCATCATGCATTATATTCTTTTCTAATGTAAAAAAACAATAATGTTAAAAAAATATAATCCTTCGAAAGATTATAGTTCTTGAATAGGAAAGTGTCCTATATCTGACATATTGGTTAAAATGTATTGTCTTTCATAATTAACAAAAACTCACCCATACAATGAAAGTTTTCATCATACAGCAATATTCTGCTGATCTTATCGTTTGTTATAATAGAAGAAAGTATAAATTTAGGCAATCATATAGACGAGTCACATATTAGTAAAAATCAATGAAGACACCATTGTGGTCATACTTCGTATTTTATTTTGAGGTAAAATTCAACAAATAATGTGGCGCAAGAAAGATTTTTTTCACTTGATAATAATAATAAACTAAGACCTTCTGTATCATGAAAATTTTCATCATATTTGTTCATTTAGAAAGGACAGATTTTGTTAGGACTATGTCAGTATATTAATGGTGTACAGAAAAATATGTTGGATTTCTAGTTACTTTAGTCATTGTGTATATTGATCCTGCTTTGATATTAATTCGCTAGGAATGTAAATTGTAGACAAAATATGACTTTGGCATTCAGAACCCAAGCATTGGTTTGTTCTGTAAAAGTTTATTTTAATACGTATCATAAGGTTTTCTTTAATATGTTTTTTATTATTTGTTAAATTTTGTCACTGTTTTTAACAGGTACAGAATACTGGTAGATGGTTGCAATGTGGCAAGCCATACGCCATCCTATACAGTTTGTCACCGACCAGGTGCAAGCCACAAAAACAGCCGTAAGCAACAAAATTATAAATACCAAGAATTCTGTTGTTACAAGTATCAACAATAAAGTACAAGCAGTGAAGAATGGAATAAACAATGGAATTCAAGCCATTGTAAGTGCTATTATAAATACAGTTGTTGGAATCAGAGATAGTATTGTGAATAGTTTAGTAGCAGTGAGAACTGCAATTGTAAACACCCTTTTGGGAATCAGGAATACGATAGTTGGAGGTATATGTGCCATAAGAAATGCAATTGTTAATACCATATTAGGAATATGGAATGGGATATTAAATTTTATAATATCAGTACGAAATGGAATAATTAGTGCAGTAGTTTCGGTAAGGAATGGAATAGTGAATACATGTACTAACATCAAAAACTCGATCTTGAATTTCTTTGTTGCTATTTATACGACGACAAAGAATTTTACTTTTGGCATATACAATGGTATCATTTATCTTGTTTTTGGATTCAAAACATTTGTTGTAACTACAGTCTGCGCAGTTAAAAATGGCATTGTAAATGCTGTGGTTAACACTAAGAATGCTATTGTGAACACAATTATCAGTGTGAAGAATACTACCATTGCAGGAATAACATCAGTTAAAAATGGAACAGTGCAAAAGGTCAACAATACCAGTAATTTAGTTCGCAACAATTATGTATCTGTGAAAACATTCACAGTTGATAAAGTTGATGAGTTTCACAATTTACCCCGATGGAAGAAAGCTGCTCTAGGAGGGTTTGTTTTGATAGCTCTTTCATCTATCGCTGTTAGCACCGGCTTAGCAATGGATGTTTATCAAGGCAATTGGTCACAGGCTAAGGACAAGGTTATTGGAATGGCATGGTTGGCAACCACTACAACAAAAATCACGTATGAAGCTGGCAAAATTGGTGCTTATTATATGAGTATAGTAGTATATCATGCATGGGATGTCTTCCTTTTCTTTTCTCAATATGTATGGATTGTTGTAGAATTTATTGTCCAAATAATTGCTGCCATATTGCAAGAGATTTCAAACTATGTTCGGTCTATTTATAACTGCATACGTGTTTGGCTTAAAGCATTTTTTGATAAATTGCGTGTTGTTATGCAATATATTTTTGCATCAGTAAAAGTTGTGTTTGATATATTCTTGGTTTTACTTGGTTATATTTGGGATTGCTGTATGTTCATTTTAGAATTGTATAATAGATACAGAGAGAGGATTTTCTTAGGTTTTATAACAATTCTTACCATTTATTGCACTGGTATTATTCGAGATAGAAGTGCTGCAGATTCTGATGAATCGGATGATGAAATTGACATTGATGAAATTGACAACAGCGAAGGCTATGTTGATGACAAAACAGCAGATACTGAGCTTTATGAAAATATTCAAAGAACTGTCAGGGATGAAAGTGGCCGAGATTTGCAGGAAAATCTTGAATACAGTTCTGATGGCACAACTTGGAATTAGACACAGGGGAGACATTTTACCTCCCAGCATATGATGAAACTAATTAATAATTGATGTGATTAAGCACAATTTTATGTTATATGAATTTAAGTATGTATTTGTAATTATTATTTTATTATTATTAGACACAGTACACAATTTGTATACGTTTGTGTTTTACCTGAAGTGGCCTAGTGCCCCACCTGGTGGTAAAAAGAAGTAACATATTTTAGACTTGTGACTGTGATGCAGTGTTCTGAACAACGGTTAAGTTTAAACATATTTTAGAGCCGGTGAACCCTCTACGGTAGCTCCTAACATGAATAGATAAATATTAATATTTTCTACAAGGTAACAAAGGTTAAATGTAATAACCGTGTAACTGGTTATTGTGGTGAACTGAGGTCAATGTTCTTTGAGAGAAACTGTTTTTAGTAATGAGAAACATGGCATTCACACGAGTCTTATGGATTAATGTTGTAGCTCACGCCGAGTAAACCAACCTTCAGTATTTGCACTCATTTCTGATATATATGTTCCATCAGAAACAGGTTCAGATACTGAAGGTCGGTTTACTCAGTGTGTTGTAGCTTTGTATTGTTTTTGTTAAGTTCTAAATTTTGGATTGTTTGAAGATTTGTTGTTACTATTAGGCCGACTTTTAATATGATTTTTATGCAATATTTTGTGCAAAGTGGTATAGTTTCTGTTATATAATGTAGAATACTCATTTTTTATTTATTTAGTTTTATCTGATACATTTTATTAACTTGGATTTGTACTTGTGATTAGCTGTAATATAGATGTTTCCATTGTACTTAAAAACAATAGTATTTACATCTTTCATATTTGACATCTTTCATGTTTGACATATACTAGAAGCCATCTTTATATAGGAATGTTCCTTCTTATCAGTTGGTGCTGCAGCATTCAACAATGCTGGTTGTGAGTATACAGACTATTACTGAGCCCTAAGAAAAACCAGATATGGTTTTGCTTACACAATCGACCTAAAGTTTTTTTTGCATATTTTTCAGCAAATAGCTGTGTTGTTATTCTTTTCATTGTGGCTTTCGAGTCAATAAAATAAAAAATAAAATAAATTGCCTACCTAGGAGATGTTGAGCATAAAGCACTAGGAGATTATGTACCAGTATGACCTATAAGTATTGTTGTATTGAATGTTATTTGCCAGATGTGTCTGCACTAGAATAAACTCTGTCCCTTTTCACTCCTCTGCTATGACTACACAGCAAACTGATATCAGTTCATGTCAAATAAATCTATCATAATTTATAATTTAAATACATGTAAATAGTACTTTGAAGCTTTGCCAAAATATAACAAATTACATTTTCAATATTATGAACACTCTAACCTTGCAGAACCCCGTGTTGCAAATATGCAACATTGTAGAAGTGTAGCCAGTGAAGCATACGTGCAACACTT
>JAOXYB010052945.1:0-26070 GCA_028565635.1 Phoronis ovalis
CTGGACGATTCAAAGGTGGTTCTAGGAAGGCCATAGATTTGTGGGTCGCTTAGGCTAGGTGACATTTTAAAATGACCATGAGAAGTAGATCAAATGAAAATAAATTTTTAATAATTTTTTTTTAATAATTTTTTTCCATATTTTTATTTAATTTTTTTTTTTAAATTTTTGTAATAAATTGAATGGTTTTTTTTTCAATAACTTTTTTTTTTTTTAATTAATTTTTTCAATTTTTTTGTTGATTTTTAAAAAAATTTTTTTTTTTTTTTTTTTTTTTTTTTTTTTTATTATTTTTTTTTTTTTTTTTTTTTTTTTTTTTTTTTTTTTTTTTTTTTTTGTGTTTTTAAGAAAATGCTTGCACTTCAGTTGCACCTCTGTCTCTGGTATTGATTGGAAATTGCTTTATTGTTTCTATCAATCGGACATCAATCTGTATCAGTTTGTTCTTGCTTTTACTATGGCCTTTTCTTTCTGTTTGGCCTTGCAGTTCTTTGACCCTTTGTATGTAGAAATAAAAAGAAAACACAACCCTGACAAATATTGACTAAAAGAAATGAAGGTTGTTTGAAAATCTATAAGAAATTACTTTATTTTGTTGAATAATCCATTATCTGTTTTCTTAGTTATTGTGCAAGAGGCAGTCTCATTTCTAACAAAGGGGTGTTAGGATGTTATGATACTTGAGGCTACCAAGAACAAACAAATATTTTCTATCAATCCATATACTTTCCCATTGTAATTTTTAACATATATTTTGATTTGCAATTTAAAATAAGGTAATATTTTTTCTAGGTGACTATTGTGTAGGTGTGTCAAAGTATTGTGTTTTTCTTAACTTGCTAGTGTACTTATATAAAAATGTCACAATAAGTTCAACTTTTTACAAGAAAAGGAAGCCCTCTGTTTGACCTCCCTTTTGGTTTATTTTAGGACTTGCTCTGCATTTTATTCTTCTTGACAAACCCTTATTCTTTTTGTATGCAGCTTACATAAACATCTGTTTTAGCACTTTTTGTTTATTCTTACAGCAAGTAAATATGTATGGTTTACATAATGGTCTTGATTATGTAATATGTGAATTATAAATTTTTAGCAGCTTTAACATTTACTTGTCTGTGTTTGTGGCTTACAGAGGTGTTTTTATCTCAGAGAGATTGGCTGTATTAAGGCCCATAAATCTATCCTGTGCTAATAAGTGAGAATTCTGGTGGTGAAAGTCTTCAAATGGTGTGAATCCTACAGTATACATTTAGGTTTTGGAAATTGTTTTTTATATGAAATGATATTTAGTTCTTTATTTGCAAAGTTTATGGTTTGTCAGCAGATCTGAGATCCAGAGTTTCCATTGAGATGGTTTTTTCTTTATATACATAGGTGCAAGAGACTTTCTATTGTGTTCATATGGCAAATCAAAAAAAAAAGCTTTCTGTTATAGAAGGAACTAGCCAGTGTGTCTTTTGTGATTATATGGCTTCCACATTAAAATGCAAGACCATGTTTTTTATAGGATATTTTTTTATTTATGAACATTATGACCCCTGAAAAGTTCACTTAGCCAATTCCATTTAACCATTAATTACAAAATATTATTTGTCTAATAGTCCTTTTAATCACTAGTATACTATTAATTTTGCATTAAAAGTGCCATTAAAATAATTATTTTTTTCAAGACCAGATTTCTAATTGAAAATTTTATTAAACGTAGCATTAAAACGATTTTTTTTATATTGTGACAGTTTTTTAATTTGGCCATCATCTTGTTCAAACATATACGACCATGACATAAGTTATTAATTTCATTAGAAATTGTTTGTTAAATATGTGTTTTCTGTAATGTCTTGTGGGTTTTTTTCAGTGTATCTACTGAATAGAGGTCACCTGTACTGAGAAATTTAGCTGGTGAGTCAATGTTTTTCTTTACTATTGCATAACTTTTTGAAAAAATAATTTCCTGTTGGCTAACCTGAAAATTCTTTTATCACAAAAGAGGCTTAATGGCTGGAGACTTTTGTGTCCTGTTGTCAATTACTTGGACACAGCTGCCCATTAAGCTTATTTCTTATTGGAAAAAGTAAATGAAATGTGTGTTGGCATACAATTCATTCAACATATTCAATTCATGTAAATTGAATGAAAAAATATTCCCTATCCATACAGTTTTATTATAATGTATTTTCCCAAGTAGATGGATTATGTAACTTTCCTTAGGCAAAGAAAAAATAATTAAGGTTGTTATGTAGAGTATTAAGTGAAGAATTGTGTTTGTCTATTCAGACATTGATTTTTCAATAAAAAGCCTAGTAAAGAAAACTAGTCAGCATGAAGGGAAAGATTTTGATTAAGCCCTTGGCATTTTTATTTTTACATAATATTTCTTTGTGGCCAGTCAATAAAAGCATTGGTCATTCAATGTGTAATAAAAGCTTTGGGATGGGTTACTTCTATGGATGGTTAGGCATGGCTACATAAATCTTTTTGCATGCTTGCTTACCACTTTTAATTCATTTTGTAATATTCTATGGTTACCTGTTAATGTTACTATTCTTTCAAATCATTTTCATTGTAAATTTTTATTCTTTTTTATGCAATTCTACTACATGTTTGACTATTTGCTTCCCTGGAAAAATGAACTTGCCCTTATTACAGCATCTCATTTTTAACAACCAATAGGTCCACTAATTTAAAGGGGGATATTTTTTTGACACCTGAAACAACTGCTTTTGCTCAACTGCTTATAGTTATTTATGTAGATTGGATTGGCTTGTGTGCATTAGAGTGATTACATAATCACTGAGTAATAGTTATAAAAGGGCAGATGGTCTACATTTTTAACAACATAAAGTGAAGAAAGAGTCCATAAAAGAAGAGGAGTTCCTATTTTTTAATTCATCTCATAAAACTTTGACTGGTACTGTTTCCATACAATGTGAGTTTTTTAAGAGTGCATGCCTTATACTTTGGTTAGAAACTGTATAGAAAGAAATGATTTCATTGTAAGTTCTGTACTTTTTGTGAAACTAAGATAGGAAATTCAACTATGTTAAATCTACAGTCAGGTTGATAATGACTCAACTTGATATCAAGTACCAGGGTAAGAAGTCATGTTATTATATCCATGTTCTGTACCTGTAACCATAGTTTATTTATAAACAATGATATATGTGACAATTTTTTTTGGAATGTCATTTTTTTGGCTTGTAATATTCAAGTCATGACTCCTTCATCAGTAGATGTGGTTATTTACCGGACACTAATTATCCTAATGATAAGCAAATGGACAAAGAAAATATTTGTATCAAGCAAAATGATATAGGTAACGTAATTTTTTAGCTTCAGTTTTGTAACATTTAGGAAATGCTTGGAAGTGAATAGGAAGACAGTTTATCTTGAGATCACATTGATAAATCCTTTAGAAAGCTAGTGGGAACTGAAATGCTGTGTTACAAGGCATACTTTTAAAATACTACCAAATTCCTTAGATATTTCTTGATGAACTTAACCATTTCATAAAAAAATGACTTGCCATCACTTTTTACAAATTATTATTGTGTTTAGTACCCATAAGTGATAGTCACATGTTGCAGAAAAAGCAATTTATAATCATCATGATATTTAAAAAGCATAAAACACTGATGCAGAATATTTTATATATATTAGTTTCTTTTTTGTTATGGAAAAAAATTATATGTTTTTATTACAGACTTTTCAAGAAAAACTATAACTCCTAAGACTAGTTTCTCTTGATTATAAATTTCACCATATGACAATTTTGGATTAACAATTTACACTGGTTAATGGTTTTTCCCCCAATTTTACCTTTTTTATGTAAACCAATAAACAATCTATTGTGCCAATGTGTGCCATACTTTCTAAAGTAATAAAAATTCCCCAATTTACCTGTTTGGACTATTAAATAGTTATTGTTAAAAAGTTCAGGGAAATCTCTTTTGTGTAGTACTTAAGCTGCCTGTTAATTTCAAATTGGACAGAAATCATGACAGTGTTTTTCTCAAATCTATGATAATGTGTGTTGATTAGGTAAGAAATTATTGAATGCATAGAGTAGCTTGGGGCTGTTCAGCATGCAGTTTGTTATGCAAAGGTCCTTAGCAGTTTTAAAAAATGGAAATATAACTGTCAGTTTGTCATGATATATGAGTTATGTTTTAGTTATTTACGTAGTTATTTTTATTAAATACATAAAAAAAGTCTAGGCTGTAGAATCCAAAACTAAATTGATAATAATGTTATTAAATGAGAAGTGTCACATTTGACATTGTAATTAGCATTAAAAATTATTTTCTATATTTTTCCATGAACAGAACTATTTTATGTTTTTTATTTCAAATAACAGTGGCTTATACTTTTTATTGTTCAGGTTTTGTTTTTACTGATAAACATTTGTATGTTTTAATTTCTCAATTTTAGTCATTCTAAGCCGTTTGAGCAGCATAACCTTTTTCATGGGTGCAACTTTTTGTGTCACCCCTCTAACCCTTTGCTTGTATTTATGTTTTGGCGGCACCAGCCAGACTCTAAATGCCCATAGGCATGGCTACAGGACTTAATGAATTTCATTACCTAAGGCAGACTTGTGGTTGATTTTTTATTCATTTCAGTGGCATTTTCAATAATTCCTGTTGATTAGTTTTCTCATTAAAATGGTCGTATTATGTAATAACAGTCACCTGGCATACAATAAAACACTGAATAAATAAAACATAGGTATGATCAATAATTGGTTTTAGGTAGCCATTAGTTTAATGAGTTATTTTACTATGGGCTCCAAACAATGAATTTTATTTCTTTTTTCATTTAGTTCATTTCCCTCATATTTTCTATATCCTTACGTCCAGCATCTTTTATATATATTATCTATTATCTAATATCCTATCACATGGTTGGTACCAATTTAATAATTAATAAGGCTTTCAACTTTAAGCTGACAATGGTGATTTTTAATTAGATCATATTTTAGTAATTTTTCAGTAATTACAACACTTATATTTATTTCTTTTTTATTCTTTGTGTATTTATCCCATTGTGCATTCATTTAATTTACATGTAGCTGTACACATGGCAGATTATCCATCTTAATGACATGCATTTTTTCCGCCCTTAGTTTTTCATATTAGCCATCATATCAGTCAGAAGAACTGTTATGTAACATCCCTGAATGAAATTCAATTATTTATAAATTACACTATTTTGTGGGCGATCTCAATTATTCTCTTAGTTTTTCCCATTAGGTAATAAAATAGATTTCATTTGCACAAGATTTTTATTCCCAGTCAGAAGTTGTATAGTAGAAATGGGTAAGTGTATGATTATTGGCATGTCCATACTACTATTTAACATTTTATCAACAACAAAAAATTACTGAGCATTAACACCGTCTTTGCAGAGAGATTCAGGTCAGTAAATGTGTTTTCAAATTAATATGTTCCACTTGGGTATTTTTTATTACCATACATAATACCTTTCATGTCATTCTTTTTCTAGGTGTGTGAAGTTCATGTTTTTCAAAGTAGTTGATTATGCAACTTTTTCTCTGGTGTATATTAAGGGCCTTGCCCTTAACTAATATAGTTTGCTTTGCTGAACAAAACACTACCAACTCTAACTATGTGAAGATGTGGTTAGTTAAAACTGTTTGCTTTAGGTTTTAATTTTGTACTTTGGAATTTTTGATATGGCATGTTATGTAACTTTCTGACAAGCCTAGATTTTTTTCTAATTCTCACTGGATGCCATTTTAAGTGACTTTTAGACACAGCAGCTGTCAGACCTGTGCTGGTATGGTTTAGAACTAATTTGGATCTTGTTTTCTTTGATGTTTTGCTTTAGGTTTTAAATATCTTTTGGCCTTATGTAATCTAACATCTAATTTCTGGTCAGCTGCTTTTTAAAAATAAGGAAAAATATCAGGTTTTTGATTAGCAGTGATAGATTCCCATTTCAGAATAGATGGCAGCTTGTCAGTAATGTTGTCAGATTTGGAAGTTTTCAAAAAAAACAATTTGATTTCTGTATTCCTTCACATTATGATCATTGTAGTTTGAAGAACATTGTAATTTAACTATACATGTGGATATTTTAATTACACTTCCAAGTTAATTATTGTTCCTATGAAAATATGGACATTTAATTTCTACAAATACCAATTTGCTGAATGTCAAATCATAGAAAAACGTAATTGTGTATTATTGTAAAAGATGTATTATGTTGTTTTTTTCATTTTTGCTGCCTGTTTTTATAACCTACGATTATGTGTGTATGTGCATACGTGTGTTTCATCAGTAAATAAATGAACATTCTTATTTTGTTTTGTATCATTACGTAGCAAAAAAAGAGTAGGGGCGTTTTACAAAATGTTAATTTTTTGAGATTTATTATTGTTACCATGAGAGAAAACCCAATATTTCAATTTCTGAAGCAATAAAATTGTTATGAAAAAAACTTCCCCAGAAGTCGTCCAAACATTTTAAAATTTAATTTTTAGGACGGTAAATGCCACCAAAAAAATGTTCTGTCTATGTTGCATTTGTTATGTGACAGTATGTTACATAACAGTGCTCAAAAACAATACCTTCTCTTTCATCATTCATAGATATATTGTACCACACGACTTTGATTTTACACATCAGCATCAGATTTTAGTACAGTTTTACTTCTAATTTCCTACATAAAAATTCATTTGTCATACACAGTATCAAGAGTAAACACACCTGTATTTTTATTTGATTTGGTATATTATTTGAACTTTTTGTTGTTGCATAACTATAGTAAAATCTAATGTTTTCTAGAAATCAGTAGGGGTAAAATGTCTGGCTTTTATGTTGGTGCTTTTATGAGTTTTGTACAATTTATACAAGTAATATATTTCTAAATACAACAATATAAATACAACTTTAGTTGGTTTATTTAAACATCTAATTTTTACCAGAATTTATCAAACAGTTATGAGCAGGAACTTGTTTCTCTTTTATGTTTTATGTTAAAATAGTAGTTTTCTAACGTAGCTTTGTAGTTGGTAGTTTTTTCCATAAAGTAAATGAACCATAAACCATTTGAATGTTTGTATAAGTATATCTAACCCTCATTTTTTATAAGATAAATAGAATTAATAGTGCAGAATAAAAAGAAATGTTTTTTTTTACAAAAAGGCTGTTCTATAATTGTGCCAAATGTAGTGTTGATAAAAACAAATGAAGGATGTTCTCTATGCTTCTGTTGTAGCAGTAGTAAAAGTACTTACTACTAAGTAACAAAACCTTGTACTTTGGAATTTGTCGTTAATGCATAACTGTTGAGAAAAAATAAATATTAACAAGGTATAGTTGTGAAATGCGCATAGCCCTTATATTCTAAAGATGCATAGATTGTAATAGTTTAATCGAATTTTATGCAAAAAAAGCAGCGGTGAACAGTTACACATATAATAAATGTAGCATAAATAAAAAAATATGGGAAGTTTACTCTTTGTATTTCACCTGGAAATTGTGTTATTTTTTTGCACTTAAATCTTTTTGTATTCAAATTAGAATTCAATGTTTGTTCAGTTAAACCCTTATAGCAAGATGTTTTTTTTCCATAATATTAACAATGCAGTTGAGGAGCAAGTCAACTTGAAAATAATTGATGCTTAGTAAAACAAAAATTAATCAGTAGCAAATTGTGTTATGGATGCACCTGTCGAATAAGCAGAATGTGTTAAGAAACCACTGGCAGTTTTTGGACAACTTTCTGTTTTTGGTAAGGTAGAAAAAACAAGCTAAAAAATACTTATGCATATGTAAAATAACATGATGTATTTTGCATGCAACTGGTAGAGACTGATTACAAAAAAAACTATTTTCAGATAATATGTGGTAGTAGATTTCCTTGACAATGTCAGTACAGTCTATGCAGCCACCTAGCAATTCACCATTTGAACATATGCAAGCATTACAAGAGAGAATCTCTTCGCTAAATAATAGTGCCTCATCACCACTGACAGCTCCGTACAATAAAGAAACCAACATGTTGCTTGCCGAACAATCCTCATCCGAAACTCTTGCCGAGAACTCTCAGGTATAAACAAATTATTCAGTTTTACACTTCATTAACATTATTGTGCAAATCTAAAAAAATAACTGGAAATCACATAATTTTATTGACAAAAATATATCGCAGATGTTCACGATGTTTCATAGCATACTGACTCCTTTGTGCCAATTGATAAATCATATGTAATAACTGGCTTCTCACAGGAATGAAAATTACCTGGCTAGTTAAAACATTTCTGTTGCATAGATAGATGACGTTCCATCCAGAGTTGCACTTTGCATGTTTTAGTTCTGGATTTAGAGTTCAATTGAATAAATCTGGATGTCAATCTTTTTCCCTACAGGAAATGGATATCAGTACTCCACAAGACAGCACAAGTAAAACTGATGAGATCAGCAATGAAGACGAAAACGGACCTCAATCAGAAAGGTTTGATGACAGTTCACTCCCTTCACCAGAAAGTTACCAAGGACCAGACTCAATTAGGTCGGGAAGTTTAGCAAGCCCCACCGGTGATATTTCTCTAAGTCCATCTGATGAACAGCTCAGAGAAGCAGAAGAAGCTGCTCAGAAAAGTTTTGAGGAGAAACAGCAGTCGGACTGGAGAGACGAAATGTCGATGCGTGTTGATGAGGAGGGAAGAGAAACATATTACTGTCATCTGTGTAGCTACTCAGGTAAATATTGTCACTTTAATCAATCAAATCATGTACCAATGTTTCTTGTGTATCAGTTGAAAGGTACTACAATATATACATCATATGTGCAAAGAATGTATGGATTTCATCTTTATCCTAGTACTAGCAGTTGAAAAATGAGGACATTTAACTCATCTTCTCAGTATTGGATCAAAAGCTGCTCTGAATTTTTTCTGGTCAATTAGAGATTCCCATATATGTCCATTAATATCAAACACGCTTGACTGACCATATTCGTACTTCTAGTGGTCATTCTAATTAATATTCATTATGTTTTTCTTGAAATGAGGGTGCCATTTAGTTGTTTTTATTGTATATGTTTAAAATGGATAGCAATAATCAGATACTTAAGTGCATACTAATTTTTGAAATATAATAATATGGTGGCATTATTTATATATTAATTGAAGAAAATAATTAAGATACTGGTCCATGATTCCTTCATACACACATTTGTTTCAGCTTGTAGAGTAGTTCCACTTTCAAAAAATATTTATTCTATGGTATTATTCAATGCAGTCTAAAATGCTAGATAGGTTTAAATATGGCTTGTGCAGTTTCTGTCCTTCACTGTCGGTTAATAATTAGAAAATAAGACATCATAATAATTGTAATGCTATCACCTTTGCATTCAATACTTAACTTGTCTGCTTCATGTATGTCATTTAATTTTACTTTGCTCTGGTTTTACTCTTCTGATATCAAATGGTAATAAATTTTAATTTTTTTGAATATTAAACAATTTTTCTGACCTTTTAATAAATTAAGTTTTCATAAATTTTAATATTATTACTTTTGAAGCAGTTTTTGATGAAATAATTTTTTTTTTACTTCAATGTTATGAAGGTAGATGTAAATATCATACGCTTTTGGTGATTTGAGTGAAGTCAGTCGAATGCATTTTTTATTCATTCTTTTTTTTAGTACATTTTTGTTTCAAATAGTCTGCTCTCAATTCAGATGTATTTCAGAAAGTGGCATTGTCTTTCTGAGTCATGTAATACAACTTTTAATTTATATTTAATCTTTTTATTGGAAAAAATGTAATTCTAATAATACCAGTCGCACCCAAAATGGCCACCATCTTGGATTTTTCCAGAAACAAAATTTGGTATTTTATATTTCAAAAAGATTAAAATATTTCTTAGCTCTATTTCACTTCTCTAAACCAAATTAAATCATCAAAAAATATTTAAAAAATTAATATAACCAATGAAATATAGCCAATATTAATTTTTTTCATAAAAACATAAAACAACACATACTCTAGAAATTTTAATAGCGTCATAATATTATAATTTAGAAATGAATCACCTTTATTTGTGTCAAACTGAACTTTTGTAAAAAAATGTCCTTACATAAATTGGGGTCATTGTAAGCAAATGGTAATAGTAAATATATGCTGCTTTACTTTGCAGGAAATTCAAAGTTCCACTTTAACTCGCACATGAATAGTCATTTTGAGCACCGATGTGAACATTGTGACTATACCTCAAGAACAGAAGGTCGTCTCAAACGCCACATAAAGGACTTTCATAGTCAAATACCTCCACCGAATTACTCTGGCCAGTCTAAGGTTGTGCGCAATGGGTCCATGGGACGTCCAAAGATTTATCGTTGCAAACAATGTGATTTTGCATCTCCAACTAAGGTCAGTCAAATAGAAAACGCAAATGAATAGGCATATTTAGCAGTGTAGAAAAATTACATCTCTTCAATTGTTAAGTATTAAGGAGAGATTGGCATGCATGTGCCTGTATTAGTGTGAAAAAGTTACTAATACTTTTTGCAGCAACTTGTTCACACTTTGTGCTTTGAGGTTAATTCTTGGTAGTTAAATGAAAAAATAAAAGTATACATTTTGGAAAGATACATGACACTAAAAAATTATGAAAATAATCTTAACTTTCAAGTTACTTACTTATGTAATCAACAAGGAGGCCATTTTGAGTATCAACAAAAAATGAAAATTTTCTGGCAGTTGAATTTTGAAGGGTCATAATATTTAAAGAATGTAAAATTTAAAAGTCTGAGACGCTTATAGAGAGATCTATTTGAAATTAATTTTGGCTAAGTTTCACGTTATACCTACAAGAATGTCAGAATTAATTTTTTTTGAAAATTTTTTACCCAAATGGTCACCTTACTGATTACACTAAACTGTATACTTTTGCTAAGTTATCTTTTGATTTAAATGTTCAAAATTTGACAAGAAGTTTATAGCTCCAATACGTTGTGCTGCTGAACCGTATTTGCCACCTGGTGCAATTTCTTTGTGCGTGCCCTGTTGCCAGTATGTTAATTTTTTTTTGATTAACATATGAACATCCTGGTTAAACTCTGCACACATTTTAAGAGATATAGTGTTTATTTGATTTCAGGAAGATTTTTGGGAACATTCAAGAAGTCATATCAAAGAAGACAAAATCCTGCAATGTCCAAAATGTCCATTTGTTACAGAATACAAACATCACCTTGAATACCACCTTCGCAATCATTTCGGTTCTAAACCATTCAAGTGCACCAAATGTAACTACTCATGTGTTAATAAATCAATGCTTAATAGCCACATGAAATCGCACACAAATGTATACCAGTTCCGTTGTTCCGACTGTACATATGCAACTAAGTATTGTCACAGCCTGAAGCTTCACCTTCGCAAGTACAATCATAAACCAGCGAACGTGCTAAATCTTGATGGTACTGTAGATGAGTCATATGATGCAACTTCACTACTGTCTCCAAAACGTGGACCTCCTCGTGGTCCACGTGGTCCTCGCCGTGATAAGAATGAACCATCACCACCGCCAGCTACCAGCATACCAGGAATGATACCATTACCTCAATTAGCTCCTCGTCCAGCTCTTAACGGAATGATTCCAAGCCCCTATTGGCCAATGCAGAACGGAGTTCACATTCCACCTCCACCACTAATCCCAGTGTCAGCAGGATTAACAGGTCTACATGCTCAGTTGATGCAGCAATCACAATCACAGGCTGGTCAGACGTATAGCTGTAATGTGTGTGATTTTAAAACTGAACAAAAAGATGAGTTAAATCGCCACGTGCTGTCAGTTCACGCACGAGAGAATCAAGACTTATTTAGTATGTTTGGTATTAGTTCTGAAGCACTTGTTGAAGATCACTTGAAGAGGGAACAGCTAATGGGACAACATAGTGAGGAAGCAAATGCACTTAATGTTAGAACAGAAAACAGCGAAAGTCCTCAATCCCAAGGTCCTCCGTCTTGGCCTGTGAGACGAGAATCAAACAGCACTAGCCCACCACAGAGTACTCGAAGTCTGCCCGACATCTACGAGGAAAATCGTCTTGTGATCGACCTAGGACGTTCTGGCAAGAAAGAAAGCCCGCTTGATTTGACAAAACCAAAGACAGCTGGATGTTTGGGAGATTCTGAGGAAGATTCCCAATCTGCTCCACAACAATCCAGAAAAAGTAAGCGCAAAGGTCGGGCTTTTAAGCTGGATCAGCTATGCCTCCGATTGCAGGAAAAATGCGATAACAGTGGGGAACTTATGGATGATGATGATGATGAAGAAATCATGACAACATCAACGCCAATCATGAACAAGCAAGACGAGAATCACAATTGCTCAACTAACTGTCGGGAAATTCATGAACATGGCAATAAAACTGACAGCGAGAAAAACATCAGACGATCGACTAAGGTTCCTTTGACCCCTCAACAACAACAACAGATGATGCTTGCAGAGCAGCAAAAACATTTCCAGAACACTCTCGGTTTGTATGCGATGAATCAGTTGGCTAATGGTCATCCATCGATTAATGGTATTGCTATAGCTAATAAAGCAGCTGGTGATGGTGCAAGACGTAAGGAGAATTATGAGTGTCATCACTGTGATATAGCATTCCGCGACTGCATCATGTACACCATGCACATGGGTTACCATGGATACCATAATCCATTCAAATGTAATATGTGTGGACATGAATCCAAGGACAAAGTTGCCTTTTTTCTGCACATTGCTCGGGCTGCTCATGCCTAGGTATCATAATTGAAGTTGATGACTAAAAACAACTGTTTTATATAGTGCAAAAATCTTTTCTTACTAAATGAAATTGTTGATAGAAGTTGTGGCAGTCTGTTACACAAGTTAATTCTGTACTGATTGTGTTAAATATGTAACTTAAACATCAAGACTGGTTGTATGTATGTATGTGTGAATAGATTGTAATCGTACTGAATGATGGATTTGTTTGTGGTATTTTGTGCGGTTGGTAATTTTGTGCAAATTTGAAGAAAAAAATGTGGTACAAATTTACGATTAACACAAAAACCTTAAAGTCAATATAGATTTACATTTAATGAAAACTAATAATTTATTAATACATACAGTGAAATCTATAACCATGAATATGGGGTTGGTAGTTTGTAGGAGTGTCTAACGATTTTTGTATTTTTTCTTCTTGGGTCAGGTTATACAAAATTTAACAGTTTCATTCTTAGTGCCAATCATTTTTGAAATCTTACCTGTCTCTAGTATTGCACTATTCTGGTTTTCATATTTTCCTTAAAAATCTGTGTGCAAAACTTTTCAAATATAATGACAATTAATATTAAAAAAGTCTAGCTAACCCTGTGAAAAATTCGTTGATTTATTTAACATTTAAATTATGATTTTTATATTGATTTTCAGTTATAATATATGTGTATTTGATTTTCGAGTCAAGTGAAGAAATATCAGTCTCTGTTATATTGAACACTTTTCAATTGGTATTTCAAATTTACAGTTGATTTAAGTAATATTCCAGTGGGAAATTAAATTTGCGTATTGAACTATTGTTAAATGACCAGTAATTAAAGGAAATTCAGGTGATGTTATTTTGTGTTTTACATAAACAGTATGTTGTACTTTTAAAAATCAAACATGAAAAATTTTGAAGGCTAGCACTTTTTGTAAAGATCAAACTATTTGAAAATGGCCAGTAATTATATTTCTTGATACTTGTTTGTCTTTACCTGTATAGGCTGTGGCCATTGTGAATTTGTCTCGTATAGATGATTGCTCACAAAAGATTGGCAGAATTTCTCTAGTTGTTTACTAGAGGAATGTTTTTTGAAATCTATAAAGCAGTTTAGTCTCAAAGGTGGGCATTGTATTATTATTAAAGCTGTCCTTTGCTGACATCAAAGAAGTTACTATTATATTCAAATTGTATTTTTGTGAACTAGCTATATGGTATATATTTGATGCCAAGAATAGCGAATGTTAACTGTTGAGTGCCACTTGGCAATAACTGAAAAATATTTAGCCTACTGCAAGAGTGCATCTGTTGATTTCATGACATTGTCTCGTGATGTAATACCTCATTGTTGTGAATTTATTCAAACTTGTGATTGTACATATATTTGTATATTTAACCAATCTACCTCATGGGCAAGTGTAACGATACATTTGAAAATCTTCCCAATTAGGGGGAGATAACTTCCAGTTTGATTGTTGATTAATTCTAAGAGGCATGTCGACTTATGTGGTTGTCGACCAGTTTGTCCATTCAATCGACTTTAACTCTTTGCCATCTTGCCTTTTCGAATGTAAAACGGGTTTACAATTATTTGCTCAATTTGGTTATAAAACTTGCTTGGGATGTACATACTGCTTTGGCTGAACTTCTTCAAAGAGTGTATATATATTTTGAGCACAAAATGATTAAGTTATGAGAGCATTATGGGAAATTGGGTGTAAAGTTGTGATTGGATGGACTGGTAAATAATTGTTGTAGTAGTTTAGATTTATTAAATTTGTCTCAGAAGTACAATATAAAGTCACTGCCTTTTCCAAATAAATCATTAGTTTTCATGTAAACTCTGGTATGTAGACTCACAAATGTATGATTAATTCAGTGGCAGAATGACAATTAATTCCATGGCCAGTAAGCACAATTTATATTATTTTAATTGACAGTGATTTTTTATTGTAATTCATTTGTTATTTAACCTTATATCAAAGTGATTGTTTATAATTTCTGATTACAGCACCAAAGACTGCCTCTTTGATAGATACAACTTATTTTATTAGAATTTTATACATTTTGTAAAATTTATTTTCAAAAGAATCAGACCCATAAATCTTTGCGTAGGTTTTCGATAGTGTTTTCAATTTTTGTGATGTATACTGAATACAATAGTCTAGAAAATAAAAATGTGTTTTTTCTTGCACTTCACTGGGTTCCATTCACAAAGCTGAGAATATTTTCGTCATATCTTGCATATAATATGAAAATGATTGGTTTAGTGGGTTGGTCAATGAATTCCTGAAGTACATTAGAGAAAAAAACAGGCAGGTACTCTTCACCTTGTCTCTTCAGTCTTGTCTTAAAACTGAAAACCTCTAGTGCCAATAAAGCTTGAAAGTAAATCCAGACTATATGTGTATCTTCAAATATGGAGTGAATTGTACATGTGACTGCAAATTGTTGGTACGTTATCAAGAAGCCACTGTTTTCTTGGCCTTTGAGATTTTAACTCATGGCTGTAGGAGAACTGACTCCATTCACTATGTAATACCGGCATGATCAGGACTGGCATTAATCATCCAGTGTTGAGATCTTCCATTGCCTCTAACACGACATTTTCACTGCTGTCAACTAGATGGCGCATCAGTAAAGCTTCCTGTTCTGATAGTGATAAGCTACATTCTCCAGTCCAGTGAGCTTCATGGAATGAATGAGACTGGAAAAGTAAAAACTGTGACTGAATTTTTTAATGATTTCCAAAATTGGATGATTTACAGACATAGAACAACTTTCAATAGTGGCATATTATCCAATTTTACCTATACTATAGGATGTATAGTGTAACTTATGTAATATATTATTAATATGTCATTATGTAACAAGATAATTACATGCCAGCTCAATTATGCTTAGCTTCATGAACTTGAACATTATTGATATAATGAATGCACCATGATCATGTGAATATTTAAAACTGTGTCACAGAATTCAGTTACCAAATCAATATTTAAAAATAAATACAACTGCAATAATTCAGTAACAATTTTATTTATATTATCTTGGTTATCTTACAAGTAATTCATACAAACAGAAGTGAAAGCTGCTATTTCACTATAAATATATTTTTAATATGAAACAAACAACTAGATCAATTGTAATTCAACTTTGGAAACAAGAGTTGACGTGAAACCATGCAACATTTTCAATCTCTTTGTATAAATTAGTTGTGAAGTGGCATAAATTAAATTATTATTGCGCTATTTAAAATACAATCTAGTATGTAATGATAAAGGTGCTTTGAACAAATTTCGACTAGGATTTACTCAAACTACACAAGAGTATATTGCTGGCATAAAATCTATAAATACTCATTTTAAATATTATTTTTTTCTTGAAAGTTTTCACCACCTGTGAGACTGTGATATTAGATTCAGTAACTTGTAGATAAACTTATCCATCTCTCGATTAACATAAATCCAAAATTTTAATGCCTGCATTTTTTTGAAGATTAATCTATAGGACAACTTATGATGAGACTGCTAGTTGAGCATGCATGACAAAATTATCGTTATGTTTCATTTTTCACATTAAGTAATGAAAAAAGACAACAGTCTTACCATTTCAACATCTCTTTCCCAAATCTTGTGACATTTCCCTAAACACACTGGACAGGGTCTGTGTGTTGCAAATCCACCACATTCTGTACATTTAGGAGTAAACTGACCATCATACCAACAACAATTGCAGCTGCACAAGAAGAAAAGTTGTATCATGAACAACAGTTGTAGCTAGATTACCCCAACAAAAAGTTTGTTTTGGTATCATGAAAGTAAGAACTATTTCTGTGTAGTTATCTAGATCTTATTTAGGTTTCATGCTCTCACGAAGCATGCAAAAATCAATGAAACATATGCAATACAAAGCAATCAACAATTATGATGGTTTCAGAAGGCCTTGTTTTATATATATTGATGAAATATTATTTGCCTTGGTATGAAATAAGAAGTTAATATAGAATATGAATTAACTATCATTACAAATATATAATTTATCTGATTAAAAGTTCATTATTAAGTATAAATAACCTATGGAATACTTAATTAGTACAAAAAAGGTCCCCTCAAGATTTTTTTCTATTTTATTATATAGTTTGTTGAATTTTAGTACTTTACATTTCATAATATGTCAAAATGCAATATCTTTATTAAAAAAATAGAATTCCAGATACATGCTGCATGTATTATATGAACATAATGTACAAAATTTCACTGAAACACTTTAGTAAAGGTAATAGACTATTTTCATGCATTTTGTGGAGCTACCGGTTGCGAACTTAAATGCTGCAGGAATGCAGCGTTCTGTGAATTGTGCAAGCGTTTAGAGAACTGCATCACTGTTCATTCGCAAACAAAATTCTGCATATTGTGAAGATTATGGTTCTCATCTATTGCCTCCACCAGGTGCATGTAAATTGTCTGTTATATAGACTGAAACAAACTTACAGCAAACATGTATGAAACCAACGTTGATATTCTTCAGACTGTTTTAGTGCGTTAACTGCAGTCTTCGTATATTGTTTTGCCTCATTTTCATATTCCTCCATGGTAATATGTTGTACAAAACACTGCTGTGGTTGATCTTCTTCGGTCATACCTGGTTCTGGGTGGCAGTACATGATCTTTATTTAAAAATAGTAATATTTAGTTACAGTTATTTTCAATAATCCACACAGCCAGTTTGTAGCTTCTCCTGCTCTAGTCCTGGTTCATGACGCTCTGCACATTCTCTTGATAATCTGACTTGTGAGCTGTGCGAACAGTCATGGAAACTTACATAGCCAATTACAGTGAAAGTGCCAAACTTGGAAATCTATGTAATTCGTACCGAATGAGTTCGTATATCAGCGTCCAGATACACTCTTATTATCCAGCTTAGACTCCTACTATACTTCTATGGCTATTGCGCTGACAACCAGAGGGATGGGGTACTTGCCAAAAAACTGGGTTGGTGTGTGAGGCCCAAGGTAAAACAAGCCTTACTGCATGGTAAAAACTGAATTCAGGAGTTTCAAATGGTGAAGGGAGTTTGGATAATCAGAGAGTATCTGGACAGTGATGTATGAACTAATTCGGTAGGAATTACATAGATTTCGGAGTTCGGGCACTTTCACTGTAATTGGCTATGTAAGTTTCCATGACTGTTCGCACAGTCACAAATTGCAGCAAAACGTCATGAACCAGGACTACTCCTGCTCCTACGAGAAAATTGATTCATTGTACATTTTGTGTACATACATATTTAGATTTTTTCCTAATATATCACAGCTTGATGTAAATTAATATCATAATTCAGTTATACAGTCTAAAGTACTAACCCTGGAAGGGATAAAACTGGGGATAATTCAAAACCTGTTTACCTTGATAGTTCACTTCCTGGTTTTCTGTAAGTTTTCGGATGACGTAAAATCTTCATACCGACATAATAACCAACTATAAACAAATATATGTAAATTAATTCATATTGTATAATATTGCAAAATTTAATTAATGCGCCATGCTTATATGCTAGTTATGGTTACTTGACTATTACGAAGACATATAACGACAATGGTTTACTCTTGTTCACTTTTGGCGGGATGTTCAACTTTCAAAACTAAGATTTTCTCAGATTTCCACAAACGAGTTTGTTATCAAACATAGTAGGTATATAGTCTTTGTTTACATTACTTTCTCCATTATCAAATAGAGCAGCATATCTTAGTCCCAGGTGACAAAGAATTTAGGAATAATGCCGTAGTCAATATATCAGAAGCACCCAATGAGGATAATTTTTTAGGGCTTTATGGACGTAGCACACCAACATAATTTTTTACATGTTTCATGCTTAGATAAAGCATTTGGTAATGTAGCTTGAAAGGCCATCTCTGTTCCCCACTCACCAGCAAGCTGAATTTTTTTAAATTTATCAGCCAGCTAAAAATGCGGGGGAACTCTATCTGCCAGCTGAATTTTGCAAAAAAAGTTGTTGTTTTATTGGGTTTCGTGCTTAAATGAATCATTTAGTGGTGTTAATGTGGAGAATCAGATCTGTTCCCCATTACCAGCTGGATGAACTCTTTAAGGTTTGCCAGCCAGCCAGACTCGTCTGGGGAACAGATAGTGTGTGTGTTTATACGTTTTTTTGTACCGACTTTAAATGAAATAATTAAAAAAAATTAAATTAACAGACTCGGTGGGTGCTTCCGATATATGCGATTTTAAGATTATTCCGGCTGCAAGCATGTCCCTACTATGCCTACTAAGGACAGTCTACAAGCCGTAGGGTGCCTGCATGCCTACTTTATAGTTTTACACACATTGTCAGATCTCTCCAGGTCTCAGTTACTGGGGTTAAAGTAGAGAAAATATTATGAATTCCTGTTGTTTTGACAAACATTCTTGAACATAAGGATTGGCAGAATCCTGCATGAAAATATATCTAGTTAATACCGAAAAAGTGAATAATTCATTGTTTTAACACATGATAACCAATATTTCTTGTAGTTTGAACTTATCTATCAATGTCTGAAGATACTACTTTAACAGTTTCTGGTCTGCTTCTTCAAGTACAGAAGTTGTATACGCAGACTGAAAAAGGTATATTAGTCTCAGACTCGCAGATAATACTTATCTGTCTCAGTCGGAGACTATTTTTTATAACTAAATTAACTAAATATTAGTTTCAGGTATCAGTTAATGTACACATATATGTTATTATTTTAGTTTACATCTTAGAAAATATCTGAATTTTTACTGACACATGTTTGATCACATACATCTAATAAATCAGTGGCCAAATTGAATTCAATTTCTGAAAAAGCAGGATTAGTGTGGGAGAATTATAGTTATACTTTGAACAAGAGGTATTTGATTGGTGATGATAAAATATTGAATTAAGCCTAATTTTGATTATAACCTCAGTGTGAAATAATATTTGGTCTTTTAATATTATTTTAGGTTATGAAGACAAAATAACAGAGCTGAATGCAGAAATAATCACATTACGAGACGCTAATAATAGGTTAATTCTCATTTTTGTTTATTGCATGATATAGTATCTATTTAATCCTTAATTTCAGTTTAGCTAGAGAACATGGGCTGTATGTGGAAATACATTAAGTCTTATCCACTTTAGATCGATGTCACAGAATCTCAAGAAAATGTGCTATTTTACTTTAAATGTATAATGACCTGGTTCAATTGTAATCTCCAAAATTGTGTTATTTTACTGTATGTCAATAGCAATACTGAGTTTACTAGTATTTTGATTTCGTTTCTTCTTTTTAGATATTTTGTTAGTGGTAAAAAGCTAAAAGATAAGAATGAGCAATTACAAAAAGCTTTAAACCAAAGGTATACTTAAAAAAAGTGTTAATGATTACCTGTCCAGATAGTTGTTAATTTAATACAGATAATAATTTTACTTTCTTGTTAACAGGTGGATTTGTGTTTTTATTGGATTTATTTCACTTGACAATTTTTAATTATTTGGTATGTAATACCATAGGTCGGAACATAATATTGCAGATAATCAAAATTCTTAGGATTCATGACTGCTATAATGATGTGCTCTGAAAGATAATTAAAATTGCATTTACATATCTGACTTTTTCTATCATTTTAGTATTGCTCCAACTAAAGTAACATGTCAAAATTGTGAACACTTACAACAGCTCATTACAGTCTATGAACAGACTCTAGAAGAAACAAGGAGACACACAAAATGTCTAGGTAAATTGAATGTACTCTGAATCATAACTACTTTTGGCACTAAAATGTGCCACAAAGTAACTTTTGTTGAACAAGACCATTTTCTTTTTGTAGCATTTTTACTCATATCCCACTGTTAAGTTCTTTCATTTTTACTGTGTTATAAAAAGCATTAGTATATTGTATTCTTAACTATTACAGAGGCGAGACTAAAAGACCATGGAATTGGTATGGAACCAGAATCTGAGATTATGTGAGTAAGCCGATGTAGCTATCTGTTTGTTCAACTGTTTATTTACAATAACCAAATATATCTAAATAAAAATATCAATATCAGCATAGTCAGAAAGATAAAGATCCATACTTCTGTAAATGAGGACATTTTCAAGTAGTTTTAATGCATGATATGCCAATTTTGGTAAATTTAAAATTCAAGTCAAGAATTTGTTTTCTAGTTTTGTTTCTCCCCTAAATCTTCCAGTGATTATGCTGATAATTTTAAATCATACTTTTGTCACTGTACATGTTGAAGAGTTGGGGTCGCAGTGGCTCAGGTGGTAGGGGCCAGACTGCAAATCGAAAGGTTGCAGGTTCGAATTTCCCACGAGTCATTAACGATTGTGTTCCTAAGTGAGGCAAAACTCCTCCACCCAGGTGTAAAAATGGGTTACAGCGTTTAGGAAGTATCGTGCGATAGACTAGCATCCTATCCATGCAGAGTACACTCTTGAGTCTCTTAATGCTACTAAAATCTGATGGGACAAATATGATCCAAGACAGACTATCTCATAGGAAATGTAAACAATCTACAAAAATTTACATAAATACTAGTAAGAATATCATTTACATTATATTTTTGCTTCTCATTTTAATTACTCTTAAAAAGGGCGAATTCTTATGCAAAAAGGGTAGTAGTTTCCTCTGTCTTGTACTTCTAACTTTGAGCTGCAATAGAAATCATTGAGATGTACCTACAAGATCATCTGTGTGCTGGTTTGTTTTCAGGACAGCGGATGCATCGGCAGCAAAAGATCTAAATAGCACTGGTCACTTTCATTTAAGCAAACGTTCAAAGAGAACAAGATATTATGAGGTTTGATAATTAACTAACATTACTTAAATATTTTTTTAAAGTAAACAAATAACTGTTTCTATCTAATTACAAAGTGTTTAGAATTTTAGGAGGTATGTTTGTGCTGCTTACAAAATGAAATGCATCAAGCATACAAGTTTGTAGTTTTGAATATTATTGGTTTCTCCTAAAGCACTCTATTTTGTATTTGTGCTACAGCCTAAAAGTCACCAACACTTATACCACCCCTAGCTGTTCTGTCCTTACATTATATTCGCTCTTATTATTTAGAATTTAATAACAGTTATGTGCATTTTTGTACAGGCTGAGGTATCAAGAAGGAAAAGACGAAAAACATGTCAAGAAGACACAAGTTTACAACTCTCTGAAATACCTCATAGTACAAGTACCCCTGTCCAATCAAGTACTCCCAGGGATGTTTCCTCCACCAGTATGTACAAAAATATTCTCTTTTTACTATTCTGTTACCTTCTACAAAATAAGTAGATACTTTACCATATAGTAATTTGAAGCCAATGTATTTTTTTGTTTTTTAAAACCTATTTGTTACACAGTTGTTTAGGTTACTTGTGTTCATGAATTTTCCCTGGGAGTGTGTATGAATTAGTTTCTACAGTTCTCTTCTGTTTACTTTTCATATTTGTGTAGGTAACAGAAATGAATCACCAGCCTCACCTATCTTTGGTCATTCACAAACTAACCCACAGACACCAACACTGTTTGACGAAGATATTGGATCTCCATATTTCATTGGAAATAAAAAGGAAAAGCATAACAATGAAGTGATGAATAGTCGCAATGTTCATCTTCCATGCTCAGAAAGCAACGACAATCTAGATGGTTGTAGTTTAAACATTGCATCTGATGATGTTGCTAAGAGAACCGATAAAGTGAAACTAGAATCTAAAGGGTTGAAATTGAGTTTGTCAGGTGGAATACGTAAAAAACGTAGTCCAGAATCTGTGCTAAAGTTATGTGTGACAACAACTGAACAGAATGCAGTTGATTGTTCTGAACAGAGAATGAAGAAGCAGATCAGTGCAATAAAACATAATGAAAGTGCTATTAAGTCTCCGTCAATTCTGAGTGGAGGCCAACAGCCAAAATCTAATTTCAATGTTACAGTTCCAAGAACCAATGATTCCATACATTACCAACAAATCAGCAATGAAAAACAAACAGAATCAAGTTGCATAGTGTCTCCTGTTAAGAGTGGTGATAGTCTAAGACGTTCTAAACGAAATGTTAAGCATGCATCGTTAGAAATTAGTCAGGACTCCAGTTATGCAGAAAGTCGTGGTTTAATTCAAACCACACTGAGTCGAGTGTTTACAAAGACAAACACATTTGCATTAAGAGAATTTTGTAATAACCGTGATAATTGTTTAGACGATGATAATGTTACAGTTTTATCAAAGGATAATTTTGTTGAAAAATGTAAGTTAATGACCGTACCAAAAATTCGGATTCCTGCTGAGACTATTGCCAATGAAAATATACCTCATGAAACTTTCAAGAAACCTGTAACCCCTAAGAAAAATGTTTCTAAGCATGTGAAGCTAGCTGTGGATAGCCAACAGCATGTGAAGCCTGCTGTGGATAGCCAACAGTTATCTGATTTGGATGAAACATGTTTACCAGGTGTGCTGCACAGTGCTAGTTCTCCGTATAAAGTGAGTAAAGAAATGGCCTATTACTTTTCATGTTTATTTGCATAAACCTCTGGTGCCAATTTCTGCTAACTGAATGAGGCATTATTCTGCTGCAAGCCATCTACACAGGCATTTGTCTTTGAAAAATTAACTTATAGGTATATACAAATGCTTGTTTATCAAAAAGGTTACCTGAAAGACCATATTATAATTAGAATGGCATGAACAAAATATTTTGTGATAAAAATAGAGCATGTGTTTTCAGATATTTATGCCTCCAAATTTCTGTTCTGTTGTGTCAGAATGAGCTAAAATGATATGACCGCCATGCTTTATTGATGGAAAGCCTTTCTAACACTCATCATCTGATGTACTGTAATTTTACTGTATATTTTTAACACCCCAGGTAGACAGTGACAGAGCCTTTGAAGACACTCGTTATGGTGCGACAGTAGAACCTATTCATGCCTGCAATGGTAGTATAGCTCCAGATTTTCATTTCTCACAATATGATCTCAGCACTGTCCAGAATCACACACAGATGCTTGATCATGGAAAACCATGTGACAAGGAGTCCCAGAGAATTATGTCGACATGTGCCAGTGTCACATTTGGAACCAGGAATGTACAGGGCAGTGATAAATCAGGTACAGAATAGGTCGAGGAGCAAGACCCATTTTTTATATGTGATTTAGGGAAAATACAGTATATTTTTGACTCAACATTTCTTAATTTTACCTATAGAAGTTTGTTTGATTGTTGAATTCCTTTGTAACAGTGTCCTACTATGTATTACTTATGTTTCCTAAAAACAACATAGAAAATAAATGAGCAGAAAAAAAAGTATTATTGATAAGTCTTACTGCACTGTATTTTAATTTATTTAGAAATAACAATTGTGTACATTCAGTATTCCAAACAAATCCTTGTGCAGTGTTTACTATGCACAGCTCTAAATTTTCAAAAGATTCCATTAATACATCTTATTTTGAATTGTATTTTCCGACACCATATTACCTGAATTAGTAACGGAGAAGGTTGTGGATGTATAAATATCTGAATTAAATCACATTATGTCTTTTTAAAGATTCTGTTATTCCTGAAGAAGAAAATGATGGAAAGAAGATGGAAGATAGTTTCGATGTGTATGTATTTACATGTGTAATTATGTAAGAATGTGTATATGTTATTATGTAACAACTAAAATAATTTTATACAAATTTAAATAATGTTTAGGTGTCCACTCCTACGAAAATAGTAGACCAAACCTGATTTTCAGTAACTTAATACATGATCTTCTTTTGCTTGGTTCATTTGATGTATAAGTAACTGATTAAAATATTAACAAATCATGAGATGTATAGCTTTCATCTTGTGGCTTGAGTTAATGAAACTTAATGTTAGAGATCACAAGGTAGAAACAGTAATATATATACAAATATCTGTCGTTATGCAATTTTTATGTGATTGTGGGGAGTTCCGGTATTTGCTCAGAATGAGCGGATTTCTAGACGATTTTCGTAAGGGTGTGTTAAGTTTTAATTTGTTGATGTACTTTTGTAGGCCATGTAAGAAAAAGGAATTTGCACAATTTGCCTATGTTGATGTGATACGTAAGCAAGATGAACGCCGTAAACTTCCGGCTTATTTTTGTCAGCAGTGTTATGAGGTATGCATATATGTAACCAATGACTGTGTTAAGTGTTTTTACGCGTTTCCTATTACTGCATTTGCTTTTTGAGAACAAGTTTCCTGGAATTGTTAACATTATTATTCTGTACATGCACTTCGTAGTGCATGTACAGAGTAAGGCACAACATTTATAACTTAGGAATTAAGTGTTAACCATCACACCAAACCAACTGACAATCTCATCTTAATTTAAAGGAATCAAAGAATCCCTTTCCTTTTATGAATTTAAACTCTGTAAAATTGAGCTTATTTTATCACAGCTTGCATTTATATAAATAATGTTAGTGCATTTCCTGTAACATCAAAATTGCATGTGACGTCGAAAGTTGTGACATTTCAATCTGTTTGTTCAGCTGTTATGAATATAAACCTATTTGTTGTATTTCATATGGTAATTTGCATATAAACCATCCAATCTACCATTGGCTATAAATTGATACTTTTATGTGTTACCTGTCTTCACCTTAGGCTGTTGATGACTCAAAATACCACATACGGTGGACACTAGAATTATTTATATCAATGTAAACTGAAAGTCAACTATGAGAAAGCAATCTCTTGTGCTTCTTTGTATTTGTTTTTAGTACTACAAAGGTCAAGATTTAACAGATGATGAAGTTGGTGACAAAATGAAAGACACATGCCGACATAGGGCATCGTTTGCACCTCCTAGTACACCTGAAAATTTCTGGAAATTGGGTTTTCCAGAAGAAAGTGGAGATAACGAAGGTAATGTTCACAGAGGGGCACTCATATAGTGTGTTAATTACCTGGTTATGTTAAGGTATTGTTGCAGTTCTGTATTGCAGTGCATTCTACTTGCATGTCATTAAGAGAATTGAAACCATTATTTCTGCTAGTGAAGTAGTGTTTCAAATTCAAATTGATAATCTCAGAAGGGTTCTCAGTAGGTTTGTCCCTTTTTATGCCCATCCACCATAGTGGAATGGGCATATAGTCGTAGTATAGGTGTCGTCGTCATGGTATGTAACACTTTCTTTGTCTCGCGATAACAGCTTCAGTTTTTACCCGATCGGTTTCATATTCGGCACAGGGTGAATGCAGGTCAAAGTGCAGGTCGCTTATACTTTTGACCTTGATTACTTCCAATATGGCCGACTGGTGGCCATGTTTGTTCT
>JAOXYB010052946.1:1286-11463 GCA_028565635.1 Phoronis ovalis
TCATTCATATAACCGCGTGTCATTCATATAACCGCGTGTCATTCATATAACCGCGTGTCATTCATATAACCGCGTGTATTTAAGCGAATGGGTTTTAGTGTTCAGGGATGAAAATGAAACAGGCGTTTAAAAACACCGAGCTGGCTGTATAAGAGCTTTTCACACGGCGTAGCAACTGCTTATATTTCAACATTTCCAAATAGTGAACATACACATTATTCTTTTAATTCAAAATTATTGAAATACACTACAAAAAATAGTTATAAAATATGATATCAATCATAGTTTTTAAACATATTCTATCTGTAAAGCCTGTTTTTGCATTAAGATTACTTGTACAGTATAACTTTAAGAGAAAGAATGACAAATAATTATTGAACCAGAAGTTGTGAAATGCAACATGACATGTAACTACATGTACAAAACACTGTTAATTATTTCTTTTTTATGTATCTAGCCGATTTTTCTTGTGAACCTGGAGGAGTAATCATGACATCGCCGTCAGAGAATATCACATCCCTTAATTATCCCAATGAATACAGGCATAACCTTAACTGCAGTTACACTATTTACGCTCCAGATGGATATGTAAGAATTTCTTTGTGTTTTGTAACGTAACGTATTTGAAGCTGCATTATCATATAATATTGCGTTAGAAACTATACATACCTTGTTATTAGGTGGATAGCTAAAATTAAGTCTTAATTACTTAAATCTTGGAGGTAAAATTTATCCATTCAATGGCATTTTATTTGTTGAATACTAACAACTTTTTACTTACTGTAGTCAAGGGGAAAATAAAATTATTTCCCTGGATCATAATTCTAAAGCTATTTCTTTTTAGGTTGTCAATCTTGAATTCAAACACTTTGATTTAGAAGGTTACAGATTTTCCTTTAACCGAATATACAACCAAGTCAACATATCTATCAACTACCTGTTTTGTTTTGATAATGTTACGGTTTATGATGGTCCATCTTCTTCAAGCCCTGTCTTTCTGAGTGGGGAGTATTACGAATGGCCCAGTACCGATCCTGGAGTTTTGTGTGGTTCTTCAATACCGTTACGTGGTTCTAAAGAGCCATTACAGTCTACAAGCAATAGTATGCATATACAGTTCGTTTCTGATGAATTTTTTGCTGGGACTGGATTTTCAAAGCACGTTCTACATTTACACTGCCGACATTAACTATTCCAGGTAAATAACATAAGACATCGTGTGACACAATAAATATTATCTGAGTAAATGATACGCTGTGTGTAACCTCGATATTTAACAACAGTCATTTATACCACTTCGAAAAGTATTCATTATTTTGTGAAGCGTACAGAGATGAAAAGTATACTAGTGTTGTATGGATCTTCGTAGAGGATAAAAAGAAACCAACAAGAGCGATAGTAGAGTAAAATCGAAGTCCTAATTTTTATTTAAAATCAGAACATTTTATAGAGATCACAATTTACGTAAGCAAAATCATGAATATATGATTAAAACAATATTTCGTAATGACACCTTGTGATCGTTATCCTAAGAAGGTTGTTAAATTATATCGTGGGCGGCCAACATGCAGTTTTACGCTTCATAGCTGTTACTTTTGTAATCAAGATTGTTGACCCACTCACTACTTAAGAATCGCATGAACCGGGATGGACTTCGTTTCAAGTCATTTGAATTTTAGAATTTGGAACGTTTGGTGTACTCCTAAAATGTCCCTATAACGCGAGCACCATGCAACTCTTGAACAAAGAGTTATAGCACAGCTCTTCTCCATCGATCCTTGTACAACTCAACTTTCCATTGTTTATAACGTCATTCTGCGAATTGCACAGATCTTACATATGGCGTTCAGACATTGGTTTCCGAATACTCTGACCTGTTATAACGATTTTTTAAATTTGAAAATGTAAAGCTGTTTCAAATAATTATGCAACAATATTGAACGGAGTTTGCATTCGGTAACATTAGGTAACAGAAACTCTTATTATTCAGTTGTTTTGAAAGTTTAGATTGAATCAATCTTTTTTGCAAAATATGCCTGGAAAAAAATTCTTTTAAACTTTCATATTTTTAAGAATATGCCAGTGAGAAAACATGGTATGGCGTAAAATTAAACTCAGTTCCAAAAGGTTATTGTCACAGGTAGTGTAGTGAGAACACAAAATGCTCATCAATACATTGGGATGGCAGCTGCTGTTCACTGACTCATTCCAAAGATTCTTTAGTGTCTTTGATTTGGTCTATGCAGCTACGGTTTTGTGGAAATCAGCTTGATTTTTCTTCAGCGGCAATCATTGGATAATTCTGCTTAGCTGTATGCGAATAAAATGTTTGCTGCTTTGGATGTGATCATACTATTGGTTTTGTAGTTTGCCTATTACACTCATATTTTCCTTTTAAGCTAAATAAATCTAAATGTAAATGTAACAAAAGAGGCATGGATGCTGCCTTCTGGTATTACATAATATGCCAACTATAGTTTCTGTTTTTAGCTTTTGATCCCTTAAAGGATGAAAATCTCTATCCTTTCGGAATTAGTGCTGGAGATACAAATTTGGTCAACTGTGATAGTATTTCGTGGAGAGATTATTATGAATGCAAGGAAATATCAGCTTATTACTTGGGAATACCCTTCTTTAATGGCAGGCACGAAAAATTATACGTAAGTGCAATCTTAGTAAGGCAAAAATGCTTAATGTTCCGAGTGCGTTTTCCCATTCAGTCACTGTAAGTTTCTGTATGGAGAGAGTGCGGACTGGTGTGTCAGGACGATTGAAAGGCAGGCTCGATATAAAATGCATACATAACCTTTTAGCACTTAGCATTAAGTTTTATAATGGCAGCTATCCGTGCTGAGCATTGACATATCCGTAACCTGAGACTATTATAATAGTCCCAGCTATAACGTCGATAAAAATGAATCGGGCAAATTTGATAATTCTTGTTGGGGTATGGCATAAGGTCCCAATTGATGTGACCACAGTAGTGGCGGAGTGGTCTGGCCATGCTGGAAGAAGTGCGTGAACCTTAAATATATGATTTTTTCTTTCTTCCTCCTTGGCGCTGGCTTTCTTGTTTGTTTCTGTTTGATAGGTACATCACTGTACAAGAGATTGAAAGTAATATTAGCTTTTTAAAGTAAAACACACCAAAATTTGATGGGATTATTTGAACTAGGGCAAAGCTATGAATTTTGTCAGTTGTTAGGTTGTATTTTCCTGGGGGTAGTCTACATAGTGGAATAGCAAAACATTTTAGTGGTCATGCCTGCCCGAAAAATTAACTGGGAGTAGTATACATAATAATCTTCAGTTCTTAACAGGTCATGTTTGGGAAATGTTTATAATGATTTAAATTACCTGAATTTACTATAGAAATGGATGGGAAAATGAACTGTGTCCTTATACCATATATATAGCTTTTGTTCAGTCTGAATAAATCCATCTGTACCATCTCAACTAATGTCTGGGCTTAACCATAGTCAATTGTGGTTATATTCCTTCAATTTAACAAGAGCAAAATAAATACGTCATTAAACTTTTGACCCGACTTTCTTTCTGGGTGATCCCACCACGTCTATTCTATTATGATGAATCGTTCTGAATAGGTATCGCCGGGGATCCCACTTACAGTTTTATATATCCTAGACAGTTAATCCACTGTTATATCTATTATTGTAAGCTGCAATTTGATTGATGTCAAGACTTTCGCGATACTATACACAAGTCATATATAAAGGGATTATCGTTCTTCTGCTTTTTGAGATAATAAGCAAAAATAGACTATGGTTAAGCTCAGACGTTAATTGAGAAGGCACGGAACACTAACGGATGGATTTATTCAGACTGGCTTATGTCGTGTTAGTAACATTATGGGAACTTTACTTACAAAACAGAGGGATAGAAATTGTAAGTATCATTAGTTTGTGTACACTGCGTAACATTAGAAAAAGTATGGAAGCGTTGCTGTGACTAATTTTTTTTGTATACTTTGCTTCTCCAGATTTGTAAAAACGGAGCTATCCATTTCAATTATGGGTATGATATATGGTGGCCATATGTATTCGGTACTCGTTCATGGATGAATACTCTTGCAATAGTGGCGCCTTTTCAAGCTCGATCAGACCCTATCGCATTATGTTTTCTCAATCGAACAGATCTTCAGAGTCAGGTGTATTATCAAATATACGAAGAAAATGATTTAAAAATCAAACCCTCGACGTACTCCTAAACGCGACTAATGACGTGGCTAATATGAGTCTTGTGCCACCTGGTAAGTTTATAAATGTGATCAATTGCGCTTCAACTTTCATGACTTCAAAATCAATTTTCATAAGATCCTGCATCTAAATATCCTGTGAAGTTATATTAATCGATCGTCAAGAAAGTTATAAAGGATCCCCTGGATCGTCATATGTGTACGTGCTGATTTGATAGTCACGCGGATCGGCGCACCGTAGGCTCCAAAGTTGCAAAATGTCTATTTTCGTGTTTTTACACACGTATGTTTTATAGTGTAGTGTTTAATGAAACTTTCACAATAACTTTGAAAACAATATATTATTACGTTTTTAACAAAAGAGAAAAATGTCTTAATATCTAATGTCGTTTTTTCAGATTTCGTTGCTAAATGGGTTCTTGTCGTGACATGGGTGAACATCTTACCTGATAAATCATGTGATTATTGGATATTCCAGCATTGCGAACGGTGCGAGAAAAAGAGACGAGATTGTCTGCATAACCTTCCGAATGAACCAGTAATTATTTTCCAGATACATTACGAAAACTTCTCATCTAGAAATCTATACTCCCTTTTCCGGTCGACTTTACCCCAGTACAGTAATTAGAGGTTATACTTATAGCAGTCTGAATAAATCCATTCGTTAGTGTTCCGTAGCCTCTCAACTAACGTCTGGGCTTAACCATAGTCAATTTTTGTTTATTATCTCGAAAAGCAGAAGAACGTTAATCCCTTTATTTCTATATAAAGTGTCACGAAAGACACCAATCAAATTGCAGCTCACAGTAATAGGTATAACAGTGGACTATGCTGCTGGGGGGGGGGGGTCGATCACACACATGCTGTGCTGTCAGAGTTTATCTATAGTCCGCTAAACTAAAACCAACCTCCCCAGAAAGTCATAATAATAGAATAGAAGTGGTAAGCGACGATGGAACACGCAGACAGAAAGGTTTATCTCGGTTGGTAAAAGATTAATGACGTAATGATTTCGCTCTTGTTAAATTGAAGGAATATAACAAAACTTGACTATGGTTAAGCCCAGACGCTTGTTGAGAAGCTACGGAACACTAACGGATGGATTTATTCAGACTGTACTTATAGTATAGTACAGTAGGAAGCCAAATGTCGACAGGCTAATGGTTCATTATTTATATTCCGAAATGCGAACTTTAATAATACTGGACGGATTTTTAAGATTCAAGGAACGAATTGTAACTAATTTTACTGTTATGTATTTATTTTCATAAATCAGATTCAAGTGTTAAAAAAAATGAGCAAAACGTGTCCAGACAGAAGGCGTGGAGTGGAGGATAATCCGTTCACAAATTACCTATTATGACATTATCGATTTAAACTCTTCTGGAAACTCTGTTCATAAAATACTTTAGATGACGCAGGTTGTTTCCTTGAAATCAGTTGTTAAAATGGGAGTATAGAAACTAAATAACAAGGCAGGCAGGATAGTCTGGTTCAGTTTATATGAGATATTTTCGTAAATAAGTGTATTATTTGCTGCCATACGCACTTCTTAAATATTAGGAATCAAAATAAAAGGAGCGTTTTGTGTACTTTCTTTAGTGATCTTGTCTCCTCCATTGGCTTCCCGTGTGATTACGTGAAACAATATTACATAATTTATTTGACATAAAAAAATATATTAATAAAAATATAGTTTTAGCGTCCATGCTCAAAACGAGAACCCATTATATTGTTCATATATTGTTAATCACCATAGAAATGACACCCGTACTAACAGTAATAGTTAAACAATTATATGTTGTTTTATGGTTCTTAGGGAAATACATTTCAAGGTGTCCTAATCACTGACGGAATCTACACATTTGTTCGCTTTATTTACCCCAGGGGAGGAATAAACTGGGTGTATCCAGGTAAAAGTTTACTGTGTTTAATCAGATTTCAACTATTAAGAAAGGTTTAAGAAACTTTTTCTTTTTTTAAATGTGACATCACCAAAACTATGCCGTTGAAATCAGTAAAATGTACATGATTCATGAATATAGGATACGTAATATTTAAAAAACGACAACGGGAAACAATGATGACCATCAAAGGGTTTTATAAAAGCTAGCACAAGACCTGTGAAATCATGCACTAAAATAACTTTACGTGGATATTACACTAAAATTAAATGCATAAGAGCTTCTAAAAGTACCAGTGTATTAAGATAATTTCTGATTTTCTCCAAACATTTACTAGTAATGTCAAAATGTTAAAACACGTTGTACCTTTCTCTAATGAAAGTCTATGTCCTATTTTCAGGTTTATATAACCTTCAGTATTATTCATATTACTCTACTTTGGCGCTACAGTGGCCTGCTGCTGGATGGAATGCTGGTGATGGCGAAAATGTTTTTAGTGGTGATATTGAAACAAATTTTTATAACCTTCCTGATTCTGGTAAAATTAATATGAGATATCTTGCAGAAAAGTTAGGCAATACAGGTAACTAAGTGGAGTGATCAGTAATCTCGGTAACGATTGATTAAAAGTTTGAACACACTGGTTCTAGTAATATACATGAAAATAGTACGAGAACCGTTTGAAAATTCAATACATGATGAGATCATTTGTACTCTTGCATTTGCTGAGTAAAACAGTAGCAAAGAATTAGGTGAAAAATGTCTTGATATTTTTGTTGGGAAATTATTTCATACATAATTGCAGGCACACGTGGTGTGTATATGTATCGTCTTGAAAATTCTACTGGTGGGAAAGATGCTGTCATTAAATGCAAGGAGTGGTACACGATTCAGCCTGAACCAAGTAATTGGGCACAGATGCCAGCTTGCCCATGTAATATGTGGCAGGCTTGGTGGGATCCAAGGTACATTTTTTAGTTACTTGCCTAGTTTAGTACGTTCGTTATAGAACAGTAGCATGCAAAACAAAAATACAGTACGTGTACGGTAGTAAGGTTATGTGTAAGGTTATTTAACGCAAAATCAAGTGACGTAGTGTGTATACCAATTATATAGGATTAAACAAAACAAGTAAAAATAGATCGTGAAGCATAAATTAAAATAAGGAAATTGTGTGCGCATGGATACTACAGTATTTTAAATTTATAACATATATGGACTATAATTGTACAAAACATTCTCCTTAAGACTAAGAGCGTTTTCCCATAAACTTTTAAAAATGTATAATATATAAGTTTAGGGAGAATGTTTTGTACAACTGTAGCCCTGGTACTATTTCTTATTTTAAAAAATGGCCTTTCTGACCTGGTCAACAAGATATTTAGAGTTTTTAGAGAAGAGGTTCGTTCCCAAAGCAGAAAAGTAGTTATCTAGGTGTGTAATCACCTTATTAATCTGTATAGTATGTACAATATAGCTTTGAACTGGACTGGCGTACGAGATGGAAGAATTGGGATACGTGGTGTGTATCCTCTAGGTTTTCTGTCAATGGCACGTACCAGAAATGTTGCTATGAGACGTCATGGTTTGGACAATGGTCATTGATTGTAAATTCATTGAAATCTGGCCACTTAGTGGTGGTAAGTAATTTCACAACCATTTGACAAACATTCTCTGCGTAATAGGAAACAAACATATATATATACATGTACAGTGTATGAACAAACACGTTTCAGTAGAAAACTGTCACTACAAATTCTAAGTTTAAAACATTTTGTTATTTGTGAACTTTAGTACGACAGTACTGACCATAATGCAAAACAACGTTAAAGAATGGCCTTTAATTTCTATTATTTAGGACTGGGAAAATGACCAAGATGCTTTTGACCAGTGTTGTGTCTACGCATCAGATTCGTGCTGGATGTTCTTTGATAGACGACCTTCTGACACATGTGCATCATACCTGCCACCTGCATGGGGTACGAGATTAATCGTTAACTGTACTTAAAATAACACCTTACCGTTTTAAATGTACATTTGTTTTGACTGCAGCAAAAAATAAACTGTAATTCTACAAGCGCTATTTAAACGTATTTGTTATTAATTCATGTAAAAAGCAAAAGAAATATAAATACTTATAAGAAAAAGTAAGTTTAAATTTCAAAACAAAAAAATCAGTCTTCACACTTATTTAAATCTAGGGTTATTTTACATAATTATCAATATGCATTCATAATTCTGCAAAAACTATTTACTTACAGTAAGATGTAAATATTAATAGAAACGTTAATCTCATATATTGCAGCACCGACAAGAGGCGATCCTCATTTGCTGTCATTTGATGGATTTAATTTTACGTTTAACGGTCTTGGTGAATTTGTTCTGGCTAATATCAATAACAGCGAATATCAAGTTCAAGTCAGAGCTACTCTAGCTCCAGGTGCGTGTGACTTAAAGATCAATGTATTGTAATGAATTCATAAATTGTAAGAAAATGGATCACAATTTAAAATGTGACTTAAACGCCTTTGTATTAATTAACACTGTAAAAAGAAAACTTAATTAAAAACAAAAAAGTGACAATTTAATATGTAATAAATAATGTTTTACTAAGTCAGAAACTAGTAGTCTTCTAAATGCATAATTAATGATTTTTCTTAATTTGTCAGATTCTGATAAAGCTACAGTTTTCTCAGCAGTCGCCATGAAACGTCAAGGACAACCAGTTATACAGTTTAATCTGAGAAATTCAGACGATCTCGATTGTTATATTAACGGCAGTTTAACAGACATATCGAATATGACTAATATGTCTTCGCCAGTACCTAGTTTGCCAAATAACATCTTGTTGATGAGGCCTAGTAACTCATCCATCCAAGTCAATTTTGATTCTGGATTCAGCGTAACAACAAAGGCAAACTTGGTACGTTGGAACATGCAGTAGATATACCTTAATATGTCAACCAATGTCATTTCTTGTACCATCCCATGCAGTAGGTAACAAGTTGTATAGTATCTACCAATAGTGCCACCTTGTCCCGAGAAAATATGAAGTTTCTTGTAGTAAACTAGCCACTGTCAGAAAATGAGATGCCAAAGAGAACTTTGTCTAGTATTTTTGAAACAATATAGCAACTTCTTTTTTTCCTACTTTAGTCATGTTATCATGTGTGTTCCTGTATATAGCACTTCTCTTATGCAGGGAATGTTATCAATCACCGTCTCTACCCCGCAAGTATTCATGAACAGAACAGAAGGTTTAATGGGTACTTTTAATGGGAATTTAGAAGATGATCTAACAGCAGAAAATGGAACAATTTTATCTCTATTCGTAACAGAAAAAAAAATATTTGAGAATTTTGGAATGACATGTAAGCTGTATGATAAATTGTAAAACTTGAGGTTAATAATGTAATTCATTTTTTATATATGTTTTCAATTCCGAAAATCTCACAATGCTGCAGTTTAACTTTAAAAGCTTTAGTGCAATGCAAATGTTTCCAAGCAAACCATAACACCAACAGATATAAACTGTATATCTCTTTGGCTATTTTACATAATGTATCGTACGTACTCGAAATATTGAGAGGATTATTGTTCACCCAGTACGTGTACCAAGCATTTATTTTTTTTCAAATGTAGCAAAGCTTTGAACGATTACATTTATAAGCAAAACAATTATTGTTTCAGTAAGATATGGTATTGCTAATTCAGATATTTTAAAAACTGTACTTTTCATTGTTCAAATAGGGCTAACAACTAATACATCAGGACCAAAGCAAACTATTTTTCATTACCTTTCCGGAGAAAGCTATTCAGGGTTCACCAATGAAACATTTAATCCTGGCTTCACCGATGATATTGACTTTGATAACGCTACTTTACAAGCCCAGGCCGAAGCAATTTGTGGTGATGACAATGCTTGCTTGTTTGATATTGCTCAGACTGGTAATTTGGGAATTGGTCAAAGCACGAAAGAGCAAGGTGACGAAGATGAGAAAGCTGCTGGTGAACTGGGTAAAAATCTAATGAAAACTAAGTCTTTGATATATATATA
>JAOXYB010052957.1:0-11462 GCA_028565635.1 Phoronis ovalis
TAGTGGGTACCCACTAAGTACACCGGATCGGGGGAGGCACTGCCATCCAAAATTATACATACGTGTCACCCTATGGGGTATGGTTTTTCAATGTCCCTGCTTGCAATGCAGTATACATTTCAACCCTGGAATCGCAATATGATATATACATGGGAAGCCTCCCCAATGGCACCTGCGGAACCCTAAGAAAGTAAATGTTAAATTAGTAATGTGCATTATCACAATTTATTACCAAATAATCCTATTATTTTACTGGCATTAAAAAGGAATATTTAAAAAATATATGTATGCTAATTATAATTAGTATCCACTTTTTATAGAAAAGCTTAACTACACCTCTCCCTCTCACCCACCTCTCCAACCCACCTCTCCCACCCACCTCCCCAACCCACCTCTACCACCCACCTCTACCACCCGCGCCCATCTCCCGCGCCCATCTCCCGCTCCCATTTCCCGCGCCCATTTCCCGCGCCCATCTCCCGCGCCCATTCCCCGTGCCCATCCCCCACGCCCATCTCCCGCGTACATCCCCCGCGCCCATCCCCTATGCCCATCCCCGCGCCCATCCCCCGAAAATACAGAGCGCCATGTTAAAAATACAAATTTTTCTAGGTTAAGGTCATGAAACAGCGGAGTGAGTCATAAGGTTACATAGCTGAAACATGTGGATGCAATTGTAACTGGAACATGGGTAATGAGGGTTTAATACTCTTGCTAAACATACTTGAGTCTATTAAATTGTTTTCAAGAAAATGAAAAAGTGTAAACACATTGAAGAAAAGTGTCTGACTGAGCACTCAAGTACTGGAATACTAGAAACAAGAGATGGCAAAGAATTGTTCTTTAATCAGCGAATGTTTATATCCAGTGAGTTTCAAACAAGGACTGTTGATCGTTGTTACTTTCGCTACAACTTTAAAATATTTATGGTTAATAACCTCATAATATGTGTTTATATTTTTTTGAAGTTATCTCATTTAATATGGAAGTTTGTCTTGAACAAAATATTATTTATAGGTATAGATCTCCCAAAACATTAAGCTTATTACCTAAAATGTTCCACTAATATGACTTTTAATATTTTGACTAAACTGATATTCATATCATATTATTTGACAAGAATGGACTTAAATTGCCATGTGTTGTTTAGTCTCAATAACAAAGAAACAACTGTTTGTTAGAAAAAGTTCTGTTTGTACATACGTTGGTCATTCTACCCTATAATAAGGTAACCTTGGATAACATGGTACTCTTATTTAGTGCTTCATTAATAATCCTCCAATTATATCCATTATATTCCGAATTTTTTAGTGCTTACCTTAACAAGTAAACAATCGCAAGACTTTGTATATTAGTAGTATACCAATGTGCGGAAATGTTGTCACTTTAATGATTATAAGAATGTTTGTAATGAAAATTTTTACTGATTTGAATAAGCCAACTTTCAGGTCTTCTTTTCATACATTTGTATTGTGATTCACAATTTAACATCAAGTGATATTTATGCAAATGATTTCAAGATTGTTTTCAAACACACATGTTATGTTGAAATATCTTTTTTACCAACTATGTTTATGTGTGCTATGGAATTTATAATTAAATCTTGGTATTGGTTATACACTACTGAGATAATTTGCTTAGTTAAGTTCAAATTTTAATCAACTTATTTTCTTGCTTTTGCAGATTAGGATGTAACAATATTGCTTAGGAATAGTGTCAATGTGTCTAGTTAAACTTGTCTATTTGTAGTATAACATTTACTGCTGCACTAAATGTACCTTTTATATAATTCTTTGATCCAGGATATACCAGATAACACAAAAAAGCATAGAAATGGTGTTCCCGAGTCGTTTTTGTCCGTTCGAAGTTTATTGCTAAGCAAATTTAAATTTCTTTTTATCAAATTTGATGAATAAAAAGCGTAAGAAAGGTAAAAAAACAAAATCATTTTGTATACGACATGTTTATTTATACAAAGGTAATCAAACAGGCTATTAAGTTAAAACCATCTGCTAACCCCATTCTAACAAATAGATTGAATTTTACGGCGACGGCTTTCAAGTACGACACCAAGTGTCCAATGCTATAACTATAAAAAGTGTATGCCTTTCAGGGGGCAAATTTTCTCATGTGTAACATGAAATTACAAAGAGAAAAGTTAGATAAAATGAATGCAACAATACGAGACACATATGCATGTTCATCCTTATGTTATAGTAAAGAGATTTTGGCGCCTATTTTTGGAAACGTTGTAAAGTTACAATTCAATAAATCAGTAATTACAGAAGCAAAATGCGTTGTCGGAAAATAATCGTTACCTTACGAATGACGTAAAGTACTTTGCAGAGTTACGAAAACATAAGTACATACAAAAGAACACACCCCTGGTAAAGTTTATTTACGCAGGCGTTATTTCAAATGGTCAACATCATCTAGGATGCCTACACTGTGACACCAGACAACACAATCATAAATATAATGCGCACTTAGCCATGGAGATTGCACAACGTGTCCCAGGTACATTTAGAAAAGTACATGCATACTGGTACAGGACATGGCTACTCTGTTTGTCGTGACTCGAAACAATCATTTAATATTATAACAAGTTAATTTAAGTGATATTAAACATTTTCAAAAAGAACTATATAGTAATGCAGTTCCCTGCTTGAAACCGGTATGAAATTATACAACTTCGTTTGATCACATTTTTCACGTGCTGACACCAAACGGGAAACATCAAATTACTGTGGTTACTTGTTGTGCTGCCATCCTACGACAGCAATACAAATTGCAACAGAAATATTATGCCAACTACCAGCATCGCCAACTTTTTTGAAATATGAGGTGACCAAGACTCTACTTGCCGGCAAGCTGTAGCTGCCCATAGTAGCAACATCCTTGCAGGACTAAGTTTCATAATCATGTAAACTAGTTATTAATTGAAATCCCATACTGGTAAGTATATTTGTACACTGGTGCTTTAAAAAACACGTCTATAATACCATTTAAAGGACACAATACACATTATGTAGTAATAATAAATACAAATTAGCTTTGTTCTAGAAAGACTTAATAACAAAAATAGTCTTAATATCTAACCTATAATTTACAATGGAGTGAACATGCCTACTGTTTTTCCCGGGAGATATCACTGCGCCTAGTCCAATTCTTGTCCGTTTCGTTTTTAATTTTGTCATTTAGACATTGGACTACAGAAATGTATACATGCATTCACAAACTATAACCACTGTGCGCATAACATACAGCTACTTTATAATTCTATTAGCCAAAGCAATCCAAAGTTGCCATGCAGACCAAACGCGGCAGTTCCACCATAACAATTAGTACAATTAAACGTTATATCCCACAAATGCTCTAAACATAAAATATTGACATTTACATTATAATAAGACCATATTAATGAGACCTCCTACTTGTCACCAACACGAATTAAACAAAACCCTGCAGAGCACTGCAAGACATTCAGATTCTAAACAACGTGCAGACATCAACCGGACATTGTATTACTTTGCTTAGACACATCGATATGAGAAACAAGCACCACCTGGTGGAAGGCAATTATAAAGGACGGCATATAGGAGACACCTAGTGGGGAAATACGAGGACAATTAACATAATGTTAACGCAATTCCCCCTTTTGAAATAGTAAACGCACTTCCTTTTGAAATAATAACGCGCTTATTCTTATATTGACAGGAAAAGACGCGCCACTCGTATGAATATCATTATTACAGACATAGGTTTACAAATGGTTTGGATTCATAATGAAATTAGGATTAGGTTGCAAGAAAGGTAAACATCCGGGTCAAGTTCATGGTAATGTCAATATCAGTCATCAAGGGCAATCTCACGAATACGATTAGCTCCGGTAACCCTTGCCTCAACATATATATTTTGTCTCCGATTTTATTTTTTATTTAAAAATCAAATATCATGGCCTTAGACCCCATTATTACATACAACTTAGTGCCAAGGTCAAATGTCAATATCAGTCATCAAGGGCAATATCTCGACTACGATTATCTCCGGTAACGCTTGCCTCAACATATATATTTCGCCTTAGGTTTTATTTTTATTAAAAATCAAATATCATGGCCTTAGACCCAATTGTTACGTACAACTTAGTGCCAAGGTCAAATGTAAATTTCAATATCGAGGTCAAGGTCATTTTCATTACCTATTTAAGCAGCTTACAATGATGATTTCTCTGTCATCATTGCCTTGTTTTTATCTTAAAATTTAACAGTAGCCCCAAATGTGATGGGCTGTACTGTGAGTGCGACTGTAAGTTTACTAAAACCAAAGCAGTTGAGCTTCAGAATCAAAATGGATTTTCGAATCAAGAACATAACTTCTGAAATCCGACACGGAAATCCTTAAAAGAGCGTATAGACACGATAGGATTAATGACAGTTCCCAAGTAATATATTTCTAGAAAAACATTGTCAATTACTTTCAAAGATAAACGCTCAAAATGTCCTGGTGCTGTTGCAAAAAGGATAGTTTTGATTATATAAAGTGGCAGACAACAAACACTAAATACGGTTAAACTGATTACAGCCGATTTTGTAAACTTCTTTTCTCTTAAAGCGTTTGCTTGATTCATAGGAAGCGAGACTGCTATCTGAGCTTTGTGCTTTTGTAAACGTACAAATATGCAAGCGTATATTAGGTATGACGTAAAAATTATACCAAAATTTAAATGATGAATAACAGTTAAAACAGTACGTTCAATAATTTGTGCCGCACTGCAAATCATCTTCTTCGCAAAAATAGCTTCGGTTAATTTACTTGGTGGAATCATCAGCGTGGTTATAAACACTAACTGGAGAGTCCAAAATCCAGCCATCACAAAATGTTGCCATTTATTCTTCATTGCAAAGTTGTATCTGTGCGGGAACAACACTGCGCCTGCGCGATCAATAGCCACTGCCAAAAAACATACTCTTGCTACCATATTTGGATAAAGCACCAGAGGCGTTATAAATCTACACGCTGCTTTTGTGAACATTTGCTTGGCAATTACTCTTCCCACTATTTTGGGAATATACAAACGTATAATGTTGGATGGTAACGAAAGACACGCAACAAGCAAATCCGCTACTGCAAGCCACACTAGCAGTGCATTTGGCATTTTTCGTATATTCTTGAATTTTATGTAAATTCTCAATATCATGCTGTTTCCCACAATAGCACCAAGCATTATTGAAATATCTACTACAGTAAAAATTATCCAAACAGAAGTTGGCAAATGTATCACATGTTTCTCTGATCGGTTCACAAGAGAAACGTTTCCTGTATCAACCAAAACTTGTTCATAAAATGTTCTCATCTCGTCAAATTTTAAAGTTTGCTATACTGCAAGTTATGACTAAGAAGTAGACGGTATACAGCTACTGTACCCTCTCACACCATGTCATATAGAGCGCGTGCTGTCACGACTACCCTCTCACACCATGTCATATAGAGCGCGTGCTGTCACGACTACCCTCTCACACCATGTCATATAAATGGCGTGATGTCACGAATCCAATTATAGCAGATGGTTCACTTCAAACGCTTATATTTCTATCACCAATTTCTACTTTTACTCACTACGTTGACACACGTTTACGAGCTCCTTGTTTGCTAAGACTATTGCGATTAAAGAATCATTTATAAAGCAATCACTGAATGATTTATTATACATAAATGAGTGGCGCACATTTATAGGAGTTGTTATTATGCATTTTATTGTTTTCAGTTATTAGACAGGTATTCACTGACGTAAGCGTCAGATAATTAATAAGACTCATATACTGGTATCTGACGAGGCTGATCAATGAGTTAGTGATGTATATGCATTGGTTTACAGCTAGTCTGTCTACAGATTAAAGTATAGGAATAAATATAAGAAGTTACTAGAAGTTAGAACAATGATATCGATGAATCAATTGTTTTAATAATGAAAATAAAAATTTAAGAAAGCTAGAAAAGTTACTTTTATATGTTTTTGTTGTGATTGCTAAAAAACAATTGTTCATATTTTTAAGAAATAAGAGTGAAATTGTCCAACTACCAGTGTATTAGCCTTGATGTCATTACGGATTCATTGTCCAACTACCAGTGTATTAGCCTTGATATCATTACAGTGTATTAGCCTTGATATCATTACGGATTCATTGTCCAACTACCAGTGTATTAGCCTTGATATCATTACAGTGTATTAGCCTTGATATCATTACGGATTCATTGTCCAACTACCAGTGTATTACCCTTGATATCATTACAGTGTATTAGCCTTGATATCATTACGGATTCTTTAGCCTAGGTTTTACCGCACGTTTTTCTGTATTTTCTGACACGTCATTCATCGTATATAAATATTGTCTCTTCTTATGTAGGAGTTTGTAAAAGAGCATAAACTGGTCCAAAGATTATGAGTTTTTGTGAAAATAAGCTGATTATTAATTTTTTTTTACTTTTTTTAAATCCCTAGCTTAGCAAGGCTCCAATCTCATTAGGTTAATTGTGTTTATTTTGTAGTATTAGGAATTAACTTGACAACATTAACTTTGTATTTATTATCGCTAATATTTTTTTAAGCAGCAATTATATCAATTGAAAACCGAGGTAAAAGTACACGATTAGAAGTCTTTGAAATGCTTTGTTGTTGGCGTCATAATTATGTTTTATGTAATTATGACACGATATGATATCCTCTTTGCCTAAGTAATTAAGGAAATGGCATTACTTTTGTGGAAAATTCACTACATTATAGATATTGTACCAGAAATACAAAACGTCTACTTTGTGCCTTATCTCTTCATGCAACTATGATTTAAAACAGGCGATGACTTATTCAAACTGTGTTCGTCTTTCCAAAAAATTGAATGCGCCCTTAAATATGAAGAAAGTTTATGCGTCCCCTAAATATTAAGAACATGAATGTGGCCCAAAATATATAAAGAAAGTGAAGGTGCCCAGACCCCTAAATATAAATAAGTGAATGCGCCCCTAAATATAAAGAAAGCGAATGCGCCTCCTAAATATAAAGAAAGTGAATGCGCCCCTAAATATAAAGCAGTGAAAGCGCCCCTTGAATATATAGAAAGTGAATGCGCCCCTAAATATAAAGAAGTGAATGCGCCCCTTGAATATATAGAAAGTGAATGCGTGCCCCTGTAAAATATAAAGAAAGTGAATGCGCTCCTAAATGTGAAGAAAGTGAATGCGCCTCCTAAATATAAAGAAAGCGAATGCGCCCCTAAATATGAAGAAAGTGAATGCGTCCCCTAAATATAAAGAAAGTGAATGCGTTCCCCTAAATATGAAGAAAGTGAATGCGCCCCTTGGATATATAAAAGTGAATGCGCTCCTAAATATAAAGAAAGTGAATGCGCCCCTTGAATATATAAAAAGTGAATACTTTCCCCTAAATATAAAGAAAGTGAATGCGCTCCTAAATAAGAAGAAAGCTTATATGCCCCATAAATAGTTTATCATTTAAAAAAAATTGTATAATATGCCTGTCATTGTAAAAATGGGAAATAGAGAAAATTTATGCATAACCATGGAAACATTGTCATTGTGATAACTAAATCTGTATCCACTTTTTGATAAATTTGATATTATTTCTTCAATTTAAATAACAAGGTAAAATGTTTATAAATGTTTACGTCATCACTCACGCGCGGCCAGCAGCACACAGGGCTCTCAATTGGTGAACCCCTTTAGTACATTCTCCAGAACGAAACAGAAACGATAAAATGATGACTTTTCTAAATTTAACAAAATAAACTTTCACACGTTTGTCTAAAAAGATCATTATATATGTCGAAATCAAAAATATGGAAAATATACTGCGAATACCTTTACAGATCCTTCATAATTATGACATATATAACACCTGCGATGAGACTTTAAAGGCAGTTATATGAATTCTTAAAATTTGAAGATTGCTATATCGTAGGATATAATATATTTGCAAGCAATGTTAAGAAATCTGTGGAACAAAACCTGGTTGCTAAATAAATTTTGCTTTGTTTTATAAACACTTTGTCTTCAGGTAAATTGCAGTTAATGTACATGACATGGTGAATGAGTACGGAGAACATGGGATTATTGACTGTGAGGCATGATAACCTATATACACACATATATCCATGTTAAATGTTTTTGAAAAAGAAACTGAAACTTCAATAGCCATTTGCATGAACTTGGTGGAGCCATCAGTATCAGACACAAACGTTCCCAGCATGCCGCATTTTGTGAATGAACAATGACGTAGTTCTGTTTGCGTTCGCGCGATTTATTCACAAAACGCTTCCTTAATATGCGTAGCCAAAACCAAAAAATTATTTTTTGTGAGCATATCATACATAAACAACTAACTACTATTAATATTTTTTAATGCTTTATTAAATTTTCACCGTTTAAAGCTGTTCTAAAGTCAGATTTAATAAAATAAGTATGATACATAACATATATAACTACAGGATGCTGGGATCGTAAAGGTTTGAGTGTGGCGCCTCAAGTGCATGCAAATAGTCTAAAGACATCACGTTTGTTATTTTAAGAAGATAAACTATCCCTACAGCTGTCCTTAAAGATTGTTCTGTGTGTGCGCATATACGATAATACTAATTAATAACAGAAAGTTGTATTTTGTTTATATGACGTTCATATCGAAAAATGTGCATAAACTATTTAAAATATCGTTCTAAAAGTACATTTTCAGAATTTAATTTTTTTTATACAAATTTACAAAATGTAGAAAGAATTCTCAGTGGGAAAAACTGTCAACACAGTAAACGTAGAAAAAAAACACAACTCTCAATTATGTGTAAAGTATATATTCTTGCTATTAACTGTTTTAATGATCTTATCACGGGATTGTTTAAACTGTGCCTTTGTCGTAGTTTTTCCTAATCACGGTGTAATTTTAAAATAGATTTTCACATTCGCGGATTACACAGCTTTGCAAGGCATAGTACAACTCCACGTTATAGGAGAGTAATTGGCCGTAACATTCGGTTGTTTACCTGGACGCTACAGGTCAATAATTCGTATGCAAATGACGGCAGTACCTATCACGTATGTCAAAATCTCATGTATCACTGTGCAGCGACATCTGACGAGAATACTGTTTTTCACTGTTAAATTGTCGCCCAATAGTTTTAGTATTTTTTATGAGAAACTTTGCAAAAATTCAAATGTACAATTTCATGTTAGGTTATCATCCTGTTTTCACTTTGCTGTTTGTGTTTTAGTGAACATTCAGTTTTCCTGAAGTTATTGCAAAAATCGATTCTTTATTCATTAAGGAACAAAAAGTAGCCGTAGGAAAGCTAGAGATTTTGATAATTAGTAAAAGATTTTGGAGTCTCGAATGAACTTAAATAAAATTTAACATTGTTTCTAAACAAACCTTACATTTATCACAAATCTACAATTGTAACGAATTATTTAAATAATTTCTTAAATCCGACTCGGAAATCCTTGACAGTACTTATAGATACAACAGGATTAATGAGAGTTCCGAGATAAAATATCTCAACACAAACGATATTCAGAATCTTCATTGGTAGAGTCGTAAAGCCTCCCTCTGGTGCGTAATATAAAAGGATAATTTTAATAATGAAAATGGGTAAACAACAAAAAGTAAATACGGTTAAAATAATTGCTGTAGACTTCGTAAACTTCTTTTCAGCTAAAGCATTGGCTTGCGGATATGCTGGTCCCGGAAACGAAACTGCTATTTCAGCTTTGTGCTTCCGAATACGTATAAAAATGCAGGCATAAATGAAGTACGCTGTAAAAATGAGACTGAAGTTAAGATTATGCATAATGCCTACAATGGTTCGATCAACGCATACCCAAGTGAAATATATTTTTGATGTTTGTTCTGTCATCATGTCATGATCACCTGATCCAATTATTACAATCAGAACAAACACTAATTTAAGAGTCCAAAATCCAGCTACCATGAAATGTTGCCAGTTTTTCTTGAAAGTAACTTTATATCTGTAAGGAATCAGTACTGCAAAAGCTCGATCAATGGCTATTGCCAGAAAGGAAGCTCTTGACGCCATATTGGGAAATAGCGTTAACAATGATAAAAATCTGCAGGTAAAACTTGTGTTAAGTATCCTTGGAACTATTCGCCCTATTAGATATAATTCTGGGACATATACCCTCATGATATTGGCAGGAATGGATAGGCAGGCAACCAGCAAATCTGCTACAGCCAACCAGATCAACAGTGCGGTAGCCATTCTGCGCACCTGCTTAAATTTTACATAGATAGCCAGCATAAAGCTGTTTGCAACAATCGCACTCAGCATAACACACACGTCAGTCGTGATACAAACAATCCAAGTATAGGCAGCTAAATCTGTGGCGTCCTTTTCCAAAACAATTCTAATAGAAGTATTTTTTGTATCGTTTAATTGAGACATTATCGACTATGTCTGTTCCCCAGACTATGCTCTGTCCGTCTTTGGAATTGTCTTGATTCCAGAAAGTTATTGTTACTTCTATTCACCTAAGTCACATGTACTGATAGACAACGAGAGAATTATGGTCTACATCCAGACAATAAATAGGTCGTGTAAAAACGTCGTAGTACATCCGGGTACATGGCAGTAAACGAAGCTTTACATCAGTTCTTTTTTTCAGCTTTCATGTAGTTTCATAATAAATAGATACTAAATAATCACGATTTAATCTTTTCATGGTCTTTCGTTTCTTTTTCTGATTTTGTAACTGCTATCGGGCTGCTATACTATAATTAATCACTCAAAAGCTTTTAAAAGGTTTTTCAAGTCTACGCCGTCAGTTTTATTTGATAGATAATTAGATGCAATGCGTCAGTTGGAAGCTGAGTTTAGTCCAGATCTAGGGCAACAGCTTATCCGGGCTTTTGTGGGGAAATTCTGTTGACTCGAGTTTACCGCTGAAAAATACACCTTTGTAGCCTGGTTAACAATATAATAACATTTTGCTAGATAGCAATGTAGAAATCAGAATGTTTAAAACACAAAGCCGTTGTTTTACATCAAGACAGATCGGAATAGTCTCTCCTGCTTTTTGGGGTTACAATCACATCGATATGTTTTCTTCTGGACTCTCCAAAACACCGAAATCTGGGCAATGAATTCGTACATATTTCATAAACCACAGAATCATAAAGAAGGACAATCCTTCTGTGTTTCTCTTATCTTCATCATAGTCCCGCAATTACAACGTTATAAACACCCGGGGGGTGGTCAATATGAAAGTAAGTACGCATGTTCCAACAAAATTTCGCGTGAAAGGGTATGTTTTTCGAACCGCCGGCGCGTAACGCGCGTTACGTACTTAGGGTCTGTTTTTTGGCTAAATTCACGAAAAGGGGTGTTTTTTGGAGGTGTGACACTTCCTAAGGGGTGTTGTTTGGAAATTTCACTTCGTTAGGGTAA
>JAOXYB010052968.1:0-11461 GCA_028565635.1 Phoronis ovalis
CTAAGTCCACACCTTAAGTTTGACACCCATAGCTCAAAGCGTCTCCAAGTTATAGACGTTTGAAAATTGGAAGAAAAGAAAAAGGAAAAAATAAAGAAAAAATAAAGAAAAAAAGATACAATCTCAATAGGTTGCACTTGCTGTGCAACCTAAAAATAAAATGTCCAAAAATCAGGAGGTACTATGCAAATAGTCTAGTCTGTTTTCTGCCCAGTCTCCTTGACATTTATTGTGAATAACATTAATTCTAATTTGTTGCTTTGTAACTTTTTTATCCATTAAAACACCGTGTATTATACATGTATTCTTTTACATGCTGTTATAAACAGCTCGTTTTTTTATTCAAATAATTCGAAAATGCTTTTTTTGTATTGCCACACAAAAGTTGATAGAACTATAGTAATGATGAATTGACTAATATCAAGTAAACCGTTCTTTTCAGACGTTTTTTGCGCAGTAGACATATATAAGACTCATAATTTCTAAAAACTATTTTGTGAATGGAAATTTATATTGTTGTCAATGTACAGTTGTGCAAAAGATTGTGTTGAATTTCCTCAGTGTCCGTGTTCCTACTAGTTATATTTTCTATAGTACAATATCCATATAGTGTTTACAATAAAAACATAAAACAGTACATAAATGAAACTTAAAATTGGTTTTTAATTTGGTCCTTGCGACTAGTAGCTAATATACTGTAGATACAGCGTCATGATTTAGTCTGAAATTCTCCGAAGATATTAAAAACTACTGAAAAGCGTGAAAATGCACTATTAAGTTAAAGTACTCAGCTTTTAAAAGACCCTTTCGATTTACAGAAATGGAATTCAATAACTTGCTGCTTGTGGAACTTTATTCGTTAGTGCATTATAAAATTGCCTTTGGTTGTGTCAGACAATTTCGAATTTTTGCAAGATAACATTTTTTTGAAACTAAAATGAAAAAGAAATTAATTAGATAACCGATTCAAAAATAATTAACATTCATTTCATTTACTAGAAAATTGCAAAAATCAAAACATATGCACGGCATCTGGTGAACGACAAGTCTATTTGACTATTTTATGTCGCAGATGTTGGATCACATATCACCAACAAGAAGCATATAGCTGGGTTATCTTTTTAATACTAAAGTGAAAACGATCGATAGACTAGCCATTTTAGATTGTGAAAATTTAAATTTTCTAATAACAGTTTTTTTGTTGAAAAATGTTTCTTAATATATCTCATGTTGAACTTCCGCCCAAAAGCAGGGCGACTGGTGTTCTATTGTTTGGACGTAGTTCAAGCAGAGTAATCCGTTAAAGATGAAAAGTATTTTGGGAATGAGACATCAATTCAAACAATTTTAGTAGAAAAAGATGTGGAGCAAGATATGTCAGTAAATGTAACAGGTCAAAGTTACCTAACTATGATTTAAAGTATTGACAAGGTACTGAAGAATTAAGACTTTAGGCCAGATACGTACAGCTTTAGTACTGACTGTTTAGAAAAACTTGTTAAAACAAAAATGATGAAAGTGGAAAACGAGGAAGAGAAGGAAATATACGTACAGTGTTAATCTATGAAACATACGAGTGAGAACGAACATGCGAGCATGTCAAAAGTGATTAAATGCAAAATAAAAACCTCCCTGGTTCCAACGGGAATGAACAAAGCAACTCTAATAATAATCGAGAACCAACCATTAAAATTGACGTCTAAGCAAAACATACTATAATGATGATGAATTTCTTCCTTGTCCAAACTGGGAAGGTGTTGCACTTGCAGTTCTTCAAAATAGAGTAAAGAAAAAAAGAAGGCAATTTGAGACATGTTAACAATGGATCGCCACCAACACTTGTGTATACTGGTGCTTGCCTTGTAAAAATATTTTACGGCTTTTCCCTTTATATAAGTCATTCAGAAAAAAAGAAGGCACTTTGAGACCTGTTAACAATGGATAGCCACCAACACCTGAAATGTATATTGGTGCTTGCATTTCAAAAATATTTTACGGCTGTCCTCTTCATATACATTGTTCAGTTTCGTAGATTCGTTCTGAGACAGGGGATCAGTTTATTTTTCTTGGTTAATTCATCAGAGATTCCTGAGGATATTTTATTTGGCACTGCTCATTCAAGAATGTGGCTATATGTCGTTAAAGATATTCTTTGTCAGACCACCATGTGCGAATTTAATCCATCGATAAATAGGGATGATGGTTACCACTCAATCTTTCATAAGCCAGTATGGTTGATAGTAACTTCTGCAATGTTTCTGTATGCTGTGCAGAATGTATATCTATAGGTTCAGATATATGTTTTCAATATTATATTTAGGAATAAGGCTGGGGTTGGGGTATTGTTAGTTCTTTATTATTAGTACAGATACGTTATAAACTAATAGAAAATCAGTGGTCAGCATCTCAAGCCTTCGTGGCTATGTTGTTAATGCACCTGTTTCCTACCATTCGAACCATTTTCGGGTTTTGTACCGAAATTCCTGCTACTCAATAAGTTGTTTCTGTGGACTCACACAAGTTGCCAGGAACTCGTACAAGTTTCCGGAGCCTCGAACACTTGTCGAGCAGCAGGTCTTTGTAATCTAACATGTTTTGTCGAGGGGGTGTACCTTTGATTTAATTTTAGGTTAGACATTGTAATCCCCAGATCTATATAAAAAATATGTTTTTGAAATATTGTTTGTAAAACTTCATAACTAAAACCAATAATCGGAATTAAGACTATACTGTTTTTAATACATTTGATTGAATTCAAATCTGACATCGATTGTCTACACCTTTGTCTTGGTAATTTCAATATGGCGGATCGATATACTAAGTAACCCACATATAGTTTTATTTGAAATTACGTTGAAAGCCTTTTTCAGGTAAAAACGAGGTCATAACAGAATATTTTTTCAAAATCAAAATACTTAGTTTCCACGACACTAACTATGTTTGCCATCAATTAATGTCTTCGATCATAAGATGGTAGAAAGCTCATTTTGGTGCAAGAAATTAATTTTTTCTGTCAATATATGCCTCAAATATTAGTATATTACGCACGGCATAGCAAGGCAATCCTCTAAGGGGAAAATGACAGTTAAAAGGGTATAAAAAAACAACTATTCTTAATAAAGTTGCAATATAATTGGTAGGAAAAACAAAAGTATTAGATATTTAGATATTCCTTATCATTCTATAACTATTTTGGCTGATGTCGGCTACTTCTCCATGGTTGAATCATCATTACTGAACTAGCACATAGCGTAGCGCCACCTAGGTAGAGTGAGGCGTCGTACCACAGAAAAGAGTCGTATAATAAACCTAAAAATAATATGTTATGGATTTTAATTGTAATATTAAAGTGTATTTTCTTATAAAGAAATAAGTAAATATAACACAAAACTTGCAATAATTGCAAGGTTTACGTTTTGCATACGAATTAAGTATTAAATACTACAAAAGTTAGAGCAATTTTAAGGGGTTTTTTTTATTTTTTATTTGTTTTGTAATTTACAATAAAATTATTGATATAACATCATATAAATATTTGCTTTGCTAGCTGACAAATTTATGCTGGCAAAATTTACTTAATTAGGAAATCGATACTTGACTTGCTTTACATTTTCCATATTTAGGACAAGAATTATTTAAATCTTATTCTGTATCTAGAGGTAATTCCATACCATTCAAATAGCTTTAAACAATTCTAATACAGGGATTCCCTAATATTTTTTTTGCAATTCCCTCATTTTTAGTTTTTCATCGTTGTTATGCAGTTCTACATGATGGAAAGCCTTTGTGAGCAGCAATTCTTACCTGCAATGGGAGCACCAAGCAACATTCCTATTGCATCAAATATGATTAAGTATCCATATCCAGTATTTATATGCGATAATCCAACAATGTTTATTGTCATGATCACTAAATAAGGCCCAAATGAAGCTGTTACAAATCCATACAATGCTGCATATGCAAGAAGTCCTAAATACGTCTCAAATAAAGGGCTGAACAAAGATAATATACCCCCCAATCCCATAGTTACCATGTAGACAAATGTTACATTAACTTTTGGAAATTGCCCTATAAAACCAAATGCTGGTCTTCCCAATAAATTTGCGATTCCCATAACAGAGATCAACATGGCGCATTGCTCTTCATTAGAACCTATTTTCTTTGCTGTGAATGCGGCAAGATGAACAGAAACAATAGATACTGAAGCACAAAATAAAAATTGGTTCGCGCATAGCCACAAGAAATTTACATTTTTCAAAATATAACATTGCATAGAATTGGTAGCCACACTGCTTATCACTTTGTCGTCACCTATCTCCAATTTTTCAGTAGAAATCGTCTTTTTTTCAATGCCGTCATATGTTCCTAACACAGGACGCATAACAGCACCCGCTATAAGCGTATTTAAATTTAATGCTCCCAATATCAACATGGTCCCTTGCCATCCATAATAACTATCTAAAGCTGTTATAACTGGTGGGAAAACAAACATGCCTATTCCAACTCCGGATACAGCAATTCCAGTTGCAAAGACTCTTCTTTCTTCAAAGTAAAAGGCAATAATGGTTATGCTGGGTAAGAAAACTAATCCGAAGCCTGAACCTAAAACAAACACAATATTTCTATGATTAATCATTTAGTATAAGAGCGTTTTCTTAAATCAACTACGGATTTTTCGAAATGACCCTTTAGGTGAATAACTTACACTCAGAAAGTCCCACAAATGTGTCTAACACTAATGACAGGGTTGAAATTTATGATTTAAGATATTCTTTATTCCATAATTTATTAAATCATTCGTCAAAATTAGTCAACTTAGTTTCAGGAGTTATCGTCTGAGCAAAAATGAAAGAGGTCTCAGACAAAAAGTACACATTAAAACCCTCCATGTTTGTCAGATCACGTTTTATTTATTCTTTTAGGTGATTTTAGTGCAGCAATCACATAGTCAGCCTGAACAAATCCGAAAAATGCTGTGTTCCATATCTTCTCATCTACCGTCTAGGCTTAGCCATATAATCAGTTGTCATTGTAATCCTTTACTTTAACAATTTACAGTGAATAATTAAATACGTCATTAAACTTTTGACCATCAAGGATCAGCTTTGACCATCAAAGATCAGCTTTGACCATCAAGGATACGCTTTGCTATCCATTTGACTATGTAAGGCGTACAATGTACTTCACTAGCTGCCGCTTAGTCCACAGTTACACCTATTTATTGTATGCTGCAATTTGAAGCCATCGAGCCCAGATGTTAGATAGGAACACTCATAGTCGACTGCTCAATATAATCCTCAGTGAAAACATTTCTATAACTACCGGTATTCAACAGTCTGATCTTGCTTCACAGCAAGCTAATAATCACACCTGTTACAACCATGGTGCTGTACTCTGTACAGTAGAAAAGTATGATGTTTTCATGTTTTTTTAGTATAGGTGTGTGCCGCAGGACCAATTCCACGGCAGCAAACCAATGAATCGGATAATTAACACGCATTACTATAAGGTTTGCACATATACCTTGCAGATACTGCATATCAGTTGGGTGTAAACTATCAGAATTATTTGGGCCTGATATTAATGCAGCACTATAAGTAGGATGATAATGGACCCTTAAAAGTTATTTTAGAAGTTGTGTTTTCATACCAAAGATGGATTTATTATTTTGCATATACTAAACAAATGCTTACTGTGTACCTGTTTTCTCTAACTTTGGGAAGTCATAATTATTTGATTCGTAAACATTTTGTACTATTGCGACAAGATGCTTAATTTATTTGATTTTAATACTGTATTTATAAACGAAATCGACCATTGAAACTTTCCACAATAAATGTGAAACGTCAGATGTTGTTTCAAATGTTCATCTTTTTGTTAAAAAAAATAATTTTGAGGAAATGGTCTTTGTGACAAAGGTGAACTTGACACAAATTACTTATCATAGTTATTTTATGTTTTGATATCCTTGGGAACTGATGAACACTGATATCGATTACTTCGAAATATGAATTATTTTCATTTGTAATTTCACATTTTATTTCAGATTTTCTCCATATTAGCAGTGTCAGGACAAAACTACATCAGATACATTATATAAATAAGAATTGTTGTATCAATAAAAAAATCCGTACCACAAATAACGCCTAGACCCGCATAAATCCAGAAAATATTAGTTGCAAAATAACAAATTGATAAGCCAAAACTGGATACCAGTGTTCCTATGATGACAGTCCAACGATATCCTAGTCTATTAGCCAGTACTGATGCTAATGGCCCTGAAAGCAACAAAGTACATTGTGAAATTTAGAAAACAAATTTGTGCATAGCAATGCGGCGACTACAACAGTATTGATCACAGTTTCTATTAAAATATAACAACCTGGACAATGCTAGCTTTAGCAAAAGAATTAGCCCAACCACCTGTTCATCTATATCAGAAATATGAGTGGAAAGAATATTTGCTGCCTATACGGTAGAAGACTATTTCCCTCTACTGGTGTAATCATGGCAATGGTTGAATCTTTATAGCTGGATTCAGCTAGTAGCATCAATGCGACAATAAAAATGTGCTGTGTGAAATATATTTTGCTTGTTTAATAAATTGGCTGAAAGGAAAAAAAGAGTTGGGTTCAGATATGGCCTTCCAAGCCATACCAGCAAATGGTTCTAAGCATGAAACATATATAAAAAATATGTTGGTTTGCTGTATAAACCCTGCAAAAAATTATCCGCATTGGTTACTTATGAAGCAATTAACATAATTTCAGCTCTGGAAGAAAATAAGCCAAAACAATATACCTGCTCCTAAAATCATTGATGACATCAAAGACGCTGCCCATGACGTCACAGAGCTTGATTCTTCAAAGGCTTCCAAGAACATTAATTGGAAAACTCCAGTGGACCATGAAAATCCCCAAACGCAAAAATGACAATAGAATGAAGCAGCTACTATTACCCATGCCCAGCCTCTGTCTTCTTCTGTTCTTTTTTTTGAACTCATTTTATTCTACCATCTATTGAGTGGATGTCTAAATATTTATTTATCAGATGCGAAGATAAAAATGAGCCAGCAAATTAAAATACTTTCTTATTCTGACATTAGGTAAAATGCTGTGTTTTCCCTCTGTATAACATTTTATGATCTTTAAATATAGTATTATGTGCTTTTTGTTCTTCAGTCCAAATCATACCCACCATCGAACGTCTCTAAATGTTTTTTTTCTTGCCAGAAACATGTTCAGTTGGTTGTTAACTAGTCAGCTCAGACCAATTCATATTATTGCCAGAGTTGTATATGTTGATCAGTGTCCCTTAGCTGTATGTGTGTATTTTCCTTCAATATCTGAAATTGTGAGCGAAAAGTTAAGGTTATTAAGGATTTTATTCATATAGGGTGGCTGGCAATCAAAACTTAAAGATGCTCATCAATTTCTTCAATTACACAAGGTAACCCTAACCTCTAACAAATTAAACACATTAGTACTTTACCTACAGAGCAAATATATGAGGAACCCAAGGAAAGTGCAGACATGTTTACGTACAAGAATTAGATTCCCAAATAAAAAACCCTGGGTAAATATCATAAGCAGAATGGAGGGTATTGATTTCATGGTTGCTCGATAGTAACACAGGCTAGGCTTACAGATGTTCAGAAGTTGAAACAAAGATAGTCACAGGTAGTTAACTAGAGGTTAAATGAGAAGTTCTCCTATGAAAAAATAAATCTTTGATACGAATCCCCAACACAAATCCTGCATATTTCGTATGTGTTGGCGACAATTATACACTATCCCTTTTTACGCGACCACTTGACAGTCTACCCTATTATTACTTAAATATCCATGCATGGTATAACCCGCAAATTAACCTCGCTTACATTCAGTTGTAACGGAGTTATAAAACTTTATCAGCTTTCTCCTAATATGCATCGCGGCATATAATATATACATAGTCACAGTACGTGACAAAACGATTATTTAAAACAAAGCCACAATATCTAGCTGTAATTTTCATCAAATGAAGTAGATATGTAACCAGTCCATTTCAGATTTGAAAAAGTCTACTTCATGCAAAATTACGTTTGCGCATATGTCAATTGCAAATGTTTCCTTTTCATTTTTAAAAAGTGTGAGTCTATACAAACACATTTTTCCTGCAGTTTATGACATTTGCTATAAATTATGCTGACTGTATAGATACACAGGCTAAATTCGTACAAATAATTAATACTGATTTTACTGTTAGGAGGGAATTCTTATGGAAATATTGTTAATATTCAATATGTTTAACCTCATTGTTATTTTTATAAACATGTGTTGTTAATATGAATAAAATTTTCGGATCAATGCATTGCTGTATTTATCTGTACTGATATATGAGAAATTTAACCCGAGTGACTTCATGTACCTAATACAAGCATTACTAAGCTGTATTAAGCATACGGTATTGTGGCCTGGTTTGTCCTTTTAGTTTGATATATATTGATCACTTTTGCTAGCAACTTTATCCAATACTTTATCCAATACAGTAGTAGTGTTTTATATAAAGGTCCCATAATAATGTTATATGTTATATTACAATCTTAAATAAAAGTAGCTAAGATCATTGTAACGGCGTTTTTTCAAAATAAAGTTAATGTGGAAAGCATTCAAGTGTTTTTTATGGACCACACTATAAATCACTGATATATAGGCAACCAACTGAGTTGAAATACGTCTACATCTTCTAATATATTTACATAAAATTAAGCAAATAAAATGTTTAATTTGTAATAATAAGTAGGAACTATAATCGCATGGAATTAATTTATATATCGTAATGTACCTGTGGTGTACCTGTATATTGCGTAAGTTCATACAGAAAGCAATCATATACATGTATTTTTCCGGCGTTTCCAAAGTTGTGATGTATTTATATCCTTTCACCTGATGACTCGAGTAACTATATACTTCAGAGAATCATTTTATGTAGGTAATATATAATGAGCAACCCTGCATCGTACTGTAATATTTTATCCGTTATTAGTTATATATTCTACTTCAAACTTACAGTAGCTTGTTTTATACTAATAATGATTTACATTAACATTATAACCCCAAAGTTGAATACTTAACAAACCTGTATATACTACTTGCTCCTTGAAATGATGTCACAGAATTGCTCTGAGATGCCATCTGGTGTGGACCTACTACTTTTCACACTACTTACGAAGAAATAGGATTGATATCGAGAAAGTGCGGAGTTCCGTATACCAAATATTAAGACTAAGGGATTCAACATATTTGTTGATTTTGTGCGGAACGTAAATGAATGAATCGGTATAAAGAGAAGCTTCAAGAACTATATAAATGGTCCACGTTGCTTTCAAATAATGCACTATGCGTAGATGGCAGACAGGATATCATTGCCTCAAGTGAGCTGGTGATTTTCGTTTTTGTTGGTTTACCAACGCAAAATAAATTCCCGGGAGTATACATTGCGGATGCTGCACCCGGACTATTTCAACAGTTTCCGTCCAGTTTTCACCTCTGACAACTAATTAAAAATAGCAGTGAGAATCCCGTGACAATGAAGCAAATATACATTGTACATTGTATATGCATTCCAAAAACATGTAGACAGTCCAAAAGATCAAATGCAAGAATAAAAATATGCAATTTATAATTAATTAATTTTTTAAAACCATTTCATTGCTAATCAGTAACGACGAGTCATTAAAGGTGGCCAAGACACAAGCATGCATCTCTGCTTATTGTAACATCTCCACGTATTTTAGCGTTGATAGATTAGTTTACATTTTTGTCACAATCACCAAGTATACATTTCTTGTATTAAAGAGAGTATCGATGACAAGCTCTATAGCGATGAAAAGAATTAAACAATCAGAAAAAAAAATCTATTAAATTATATTTTATAAATAAAGTGTGTTCTACAAAACTTACTGACAAACACAATTTATACTATGGCATCATTGATAATTGTTCTAGTATAAACGAATTAGAAATAAGTCTATAGTTAGCGATTTCAAAGGATGTTTTCTCTACTTTTATTAAAAATAGGCTAGCGTGCAGCATCTGCTGGCGAACCGTAATATTTTCTTATTTGTGTACTTTGCAATATGATTACAAATTACTTTAACATATAATGTGAATAATGCAAATAACCTTGTTTTCTATAGTAATTGAGTTTGTAAACAAATAAAAAGAGATAGTGTTATTTAAAAATAGTCTCACGTGTTTCCATTAATCCAATAAAACATTTCTTCGCGGCTAAAAATCGTGTATTACCTGCGCACTCCAAGTAGTTGAATGCTTTATTACAAATAACATTACATATTTAATGATATAGAGCAGTAGAGATAATGATGATGATAAATAATATATTTAGGTTTATGTTTTCACTTTTATGATTTGAATACATTGTGCACGAGGCGTGTTGTGACCCTGGTGCTTAGCCGACATTTTAAGAGGGGTCAGAGAAGTTGATCGAGGTATAACAACCAATGTCAAGCTACAGTGCGAACTAGCATCAGGTAAGTCAAGTAAGTATGCATATTTGTTCCGAAGATGTCTTATTGCTTTTAGTTTTAGTTACATTATAGAACTTATTTTCCATAAAGACTAGCTCCTTATGTGCGAAGTGACCAAATTATTAAGCATGTTGTAGCTTTGACAAAGTAAGCCTGTTAAAAACAGCTGACACATAAAAAATGTAGTACAATGTGTAATAGATGTTGCGTGAACATATAGTTATACAGTGTTGTTTACTTTAAATTTATAACTGCTGGTGATTGACTTTTAAAGTCGGGGAAGTATGTATTTTTGTTCGTACTAAACTTTCAGCTGCAGTAGTGTAAACCAAACCATGCATAGGGATATAGCCTAACACACAATGAAGCTGAAAACACAAACAGACAAACATATCAAGGATGAAAAAACTTTATTGTGCCAATGATATAAAAACCATAAACGAGTTTTAAATATCCTAGAACTGCCTCATCAGGTTTTCTGGATATATGTCGTCACGGCTTCATGTTATTGAAGTACAAGCGAAATGATATTATACCACTGCAGGGCATTCTGCAAAGCAGTTCAACGTTATCATAGAAAGTAAACTATTACTGTCATATATATTCTTCTGTAGCAATTTTTAAAAGTTATAAATATAGAAAGCACATTATTGGTGGAGTATCGCCGCATTCTCCTGTTTACACCTAACTTCAGTTATTATTGTTGAAGGTACTGGTGGATAAATAATGGTGACTTTAGCATGTGCTGGCGAAAATAAAAGAAATAAAACAGTGATCTGTTTGTTTGGTCGATACGCGGATTTTGGTCGGAAGGTGTAAATAGAGCGTGTTAAGTGTTTCCATTTTTTTTGTGTATAAAAGAGGTGCATAATAGTAATTCTGTCCACATGAAGACACACACGAACACGCACATATACATATGTATATATA
>JAOXYB010052979.1:0-11460 GCA_028565635.1 Phoronis ovalis
CCCCCCTCTTCGCCCCCCCCCCCCCCCCCCCCCTGTGGTAATTTCTGACCAGTCCGTAAACAGCATAAATGCTGTTGCGTGTCACAGAGGTGCTGTGTACAATCGACAGTCACTTTCTTCACGATATTTTCGAACACCAGTTCGGTCTACAAGGTACAAGCACATCTCCGGGTCGCAGAGGACATGAAATGATAAATAATGAAGCCAATCTTTTATATATTTTTTTTATAAAATCTCTGATATATTTTTTTAATTTTTTTTATAAAATCTCTGAATATATAACTGATATGAACTTATAACATTATATATAAACCATGTATAATTCGTTAAGCATCTAGATAAAAGAGTTAACTAATGCTAAGGGATTATTGTATTGTTAGCGAAGTTTGCAGAAATATCGAAATGATTTACACCGAGAGTTAGTCAGAATTTTTTTTTTTTTGTTTTATTACTACAGCGTAGATTTAAAAAAATTAATCATCGACTAATCTGTGCGGTAAAACAAAAAATAGTCACAACTATGATCATAAGACACTGTTAACTGTAACAGTGTAAAAGATAAAATTCTAAAAGCGTTTTAGGTTTGAAATGCAAGAAACAATGACTGGTTCGCCGAGGTATATTGTCCCCAAACACATGTTATAATCACTGGTGCCAGTTTAAAAAGCTAGGTTATCTTCTCCTTTTCCGATCCTCCGGTGCACTGACGGCGTATTCTCATGCACACAAACATAGTTCTTCCCATACTGATCACCAGAAGGACAGCCAATAGGGCGATGACAGCGATTAAGGCGGTGTTGTACATGTAAGTGGGTTTGCGTTCAGTTGGTTGAGATTCAATTACAGTACCAGTAGAAGTTTCTATATATAAAGAATAATATTACAAGGTATAATTAGGTACACTAAGTAAAACGTAATGTAAAAACGGGTATAATATGCCAATTAAAATGTCCGACGTTTTCTTGAATTTTGTGATAGTGGTCGTACTTGAAGCCCAAGAGATACGATGAAATAAAAATTGAACGACGGTTAAACGATAGATTTTACGATACTTGAAAAAGCTTTGCGCCATAACAAACGACATACAGGAAGGATTAGATAACGCCTAATAAACATTCTTAGCAGAAATGTACCATTAAATATGGCTTACTTTAGCTACCACCAGTATTTGAGACGTCAATTCTAACAACGACGGTTTCTGTCACCGACACCTCTACATCACGACCACGACGACACTTACTACCAGGTTTATTGATGCAATTGTCCTGCAAAGGATTACGTGCATGAAAATTACTTGGATCGTGCAAGATCATGAAACAAACATAATTTAGTATTTTTTAATAACTGACCAGATGTGGTGAATGATCTGTACATATAAATCGGCATACATATTACTATTTCAATCTAAACAGTAGAGTTTGGTTGCTACTTCATGAAATAATTAATATTATGCGTTCTAAATGAAGAATAGCATTGTGTTATGTCTTTATTGTGGCTTTACATTGTGTTCCTGGTTGTGTAGAAATATCTGCAATATTATTTGATTCTTACAATCTGCATTACACAAGCGTCTTTACTGTTTTTCACCGAGGAGCAAAGAGGGCACTTGCAAAAGTCGCTGTTATGGAAACGCACGCGCAAGCTCGCAACATTTAAGAAATAGTGCCAACCCCATTCACAATGAACTTATTATGTCGAAATCACCTATCATATTTTATTCGCTAATTTTAAAAATGTTTTGTAACTTGGCTATTTTTTTAGTAAATTCATATTATTTTATGTTAAAACATAATATTCATATAAAGAACTGCATTTTTCAGGTGTGCAGAATTGCTTTTACTGTAGTTAAGAAACCATGTTTTATGTAAGTATGCATAATAATTGAATTAATGTTTCTTTTAAAAAACAATAAAGGTTTTTATTTGTTATGTTTAAAACTGTTTTTAAATTCTTGGATTCTCAAATTTGTTTAAAAAGCTATTTAATTTTTTGATAACATTTTTTATAATTTTTATGGAATAATGAAACTGTCTTTGGCTTTTGCAGTAAACTTTTAAAATATTATGTATAACTTAGTAGGTCGAAATTGTGACATTTTATTTCTTAATTTCAGGTCTAGTAGGAAGCACTAGGAAATAACATTGAGGAAACGTTCATTTACACGTAAACAGAAAAATTAAACTTCTACAAAATTGACAGGAGCAGATCTGATTAATTTGATAAACACGCATCAATGTAGTAATTTCCGGCAAAGCACTAAAAAAGACATCATTAAGTCTTATTATGTACTTGTATCAAGGAATATGTTAAAACTACGTCTTTATGGTAATTTTGACGATCTGATTACCACAAGTGATTATACTCTAAAACATTAAACTGTAATTACACATATCGATCATTTAATTACTATTAAAAAGTATCGACCACATATGTAGTGATCAACAGCCGCATGTAAGAAACTGAAATATTTTATTTATTAAATTTATGTTTATTTAAACGTAATTTATATTTTGTGATAAACAGTACACTCCAAGAAAGAGCTAATATTCTAAGGGGGTGTTCATTTGGATATCACAGTATCACTTTTCATAAAAATCAGAATTATTTGACCACTAGTTGTTTTTGGTAAAGCTATTTTCAGGTTTAATTAATACTTCTTTGTTGCCAGTTTCAGTGTCCCGTAAATAAAATTTTTGACCTCATAGATCATCAATTGTTTACAAATGCCAATAAAAATAAATTTAATTTAAAAAAAATGAATTGTACTGTACTCACAGAGACCGCAGAAAATGTCATGCTTCTTTGTGAGTCAAATTCAAAGTCTTCATTTAGTGTTTTGCTTTCTACTTGCTGGACAAACTAAGACTTCAAAAATGAGTCGGTATCTGTTTCTATTATGATCACAAGCCAGGAAGTAATATGACAGTTATTTTTTTCAGTTAGTGAAATTATTCATATTACTTTTCCAAGTACATACTTGTCCATTATTAATAGAATTCGCGGCTACATGCATGTTGTTAATAAAATGGAGCAATGCTTTTAATCTTGCAAGACTCTGCAAGGGGGGCTGGTGCAAATCGGAAACTGTTTAAAAAATCAACCAATCGGCGACAGACAATAACTGAATCTGACTGAGTTGACTTGAAATACCAGGTCCCAAAACCCCATGGTTACCCGGCCTCTAAAATACCTCCCACTAGCTATCTTTCGACACAGTACAGTATAATTACCCAAATGGAATGACACATAAAATTGAGCCGTAATTTCGGGTAACATGTTTAATAGGATTGATTGAAAATTCAACTTTATTAATATTTGAAAACGATCCAAATTTCATAAATTCGCAGCATAGCACATTAGTGGTGAAATCTGTGGAATAGTTTAATTATTTCTGATTAATATTGATTTCATGTGAATCATACATGTTTTACTTTAATTTTTATTTTACTACATAAAAGCCCCATGAGACTTTTTGCACCGTCCTAATTAATTATAAAGAAACTATCACTTTGTCTAAAATAAGTATCCTACTCAGCAGCGGTCCACAGTTTTTAAGCTGAAAGTCAAAGATTGGATTTTTATGAAATTGCAATACACTTGTGCCATTTTTAAATTTTGTCATATTTTCACTAAATTTTTTTCGTCAATTGAGGGGTTCGACCTAACCAGCTCCTAGGTAACCACGTCAGCTGTTTTGGCTCCTGATATACTGTTTATTCGCCGCGTCGAGGGTACATAAATAAGACATGGTACTTGTCTAACCAGCTCCTCGATCTCCCCTAAAACGTCACTGACTATAAGTACATCTTCATAAACTGCATCTTTTAAGTTTTAACGGAATGTTTTAAAATTTTAAACAAATTATATTTTAAATTGTCGTTTGTACTATTTAACACACTGAATATCCCTTTCACTGCGAATCCCAGTCCGCGCGCAAAGTTCCGGTTAGGTGGCGGGAGTTGGTGACATTTCTAAGAAAACAAAGAGAGTGAAGTCATGTATGCTGCTAAAACGTGCGAGAATGTATAAATCCGTCGGGCGTTTGATTTAGCGTTGAATAAAGTAGGAACTATGTTGCGGATGAGAGCGATGTGAAGCGTAGATACGTACTCTACTGAAAATATAGAACCCCACGAACCACGCGCCGGGACCGCCAACAACACAGGCCAGGCACGCGCACAAATCAAACATTTCCAATCATCTCGATTTGTTGTACATGTGGAAATTTTGACGATACGTTTTTAGTTAAAATCTATACATGATAGATTATATACTCTCAGTACTAAAGTGTATTTTGTACCATAATTATCAACTATGTAGTTCGAGTCCAAGAAAGTAATTCATATTCGTCAGTTTCCTACCGCGTAACAGAGAATGCCCGTATATATGATTGCTGACTCCTTAGAAATTGTTCGAGTGTACGGAAATTTGCACTATTCGAGTTCCTGGCAACTTGCGCGAGTCCGCGGATATGACAGCTGTAGCAGGAATTTCGGTGCGAAACCCGGAAAATGGGTTCGAATGGTATGAAACAAGCATGCGAATGCGGATGAACGATTCGATTCCACGTTGGTTATAATAGGTAGGCATGTATTTGTTGGTATTCTTTGTACAGAGTTTCAATATTTTATTCAAGTTTCACTGATAGGAAGTTTTAAATGTTTCAAAATATGTATTACTTTTTACAGTAAATCTTCTCATGGCAACTTGATAAAACGGTAATAGTTTACTAACGCAATGCATCTGTCTCAAACCTTCCAATTACCATAAATAAATCTAGACCAAAACAGGATTGAATCTATTTGCAGACAAGTGTTGAATGAGGAATTGACCTTAAATGAGGCAAAAAAGGTATTTAGTGGTTAAAAAAATGTCCACATTTAAAATAGCTAAATGCAAGCCCACATTAAATAAAATACATCAATCATACACCTTTGGATTTTCAGGGCGACCTGTCTTAACGTGATCTATTTTGAACTGAAATTTAAGATAATTATTAATCTTATAGTAAAAAATTACAGAGTAAAATAACTTAATAGTATAAACACAATGTTTTGCTGCGATAACAAAATATCCGTAATTAAAAATCGTATACCTTTAATTTGACAGATTATTTGTAGAAGTGCATGTAATATTAGTGTAAATTCTAGGATGCTCTTTTACACGATAATTTTGTAGGCCAAAATGCCTCCATAAAATAAAGATAGCCTATATAAACCAATTTCTCCATGTCAAACATGCGATTTTGATACACCATGTTAAACAGACACGGCTATACCTTTGAAAGATCCAGTGAATTATCTGAAAGTTCATTCCATGGAAGCAGCACAGAAAATTCTTTAGGAAAAAAATTCACAGCTTTTGCACATGATCACGAATTGTACTTGCCAAAAAAAAAAACATATTTTGTAATTTATGTCTATCTGCTGTTACAGACATATTCTGTTACATGTTTCCATTTCATTTAGAATTAACCAATTAATGAACCCTAATTCCCTTAATAATAAAGGTTTAAACAGCAAATTATAAAACAGGCCAAAGGCTAGGCTTATTTGTATATTTTTTCAGTTTTGATTTATATTGTCCTGAAAAATCTATGTGCAAATGTAGACCAAAAATAACTTTGTACTTTACAGAAACAAGAGTGTGAAGTTAAATATTTCCATAATTCCTAATTTAAGTATGTCTTAAGTATGATTGTCTACTGTGTAAAGATAATGACTTACTCTTGCTTATTTTATTACTTGTATAAAACCAAAATCGCTCGTTGTGTCACCCTGTATACCGGCAAAAATTACGGAAGCCTTTATTTGGCAATGCATGACTATCTAGAACCGGAAAAGTCTCATTGTGCCTCAGGAACACTACAAGTCCTATTTCATTTGCAAACTAGTATACAACAGTGTGCAAAATATTTTTATCAAAACATATATTAATTTTCTAGGAAGCCAGTGAACAAAAAAAATCATAAAAGTTCAGAAATATATTCTTAATATGGCTAAAATGGAAAAATGGAAAGACATTGAAGAAACTTATCCAAACACCTTCACAGAAGAAGCCCTACACCAATTGACAGGGTGAGTAATTCCTCAGTACATTCTTTCACTTTCTGACAAGCAATATATGCTATTATCTATCCTAGTTTTATACAAATGCAATGGCTCAAAAATAGTCGATTTCTGTCAAAAAATGAAAGAGTAAGTAAGACATATACCATGCATTCACAGAACACATCCTTCGATCGTATGCTGAGCCAAAACCAACATAAATTTTTATATTTGTTGATCTAAATACCCTCCTTTTGTGAATATAACAATACATAAACAACTATTTTTTTTTTTTTACTTTGTTAAATTTTCACCGTTTAAAGCTTTTATAAAGTCAGATTTAAAATGCAGTATTATATACAACTAAAGGATGCTGGGATCGAAAGGGTTTGAGTGTGGCGCCAAGTGTGTGTAAATCAAAAGTCTACTATCATAGTATAATCCTTGCAAACTAATCTGTTCTTCAATCATCCAGAGTCCTTGGAAAAGATGCCGAAAGAACAACAAACCAAATCAGAAAAATTATGACTTCAAGAATTTCTAACTTCTCGATAATGACGATAGTCGAAACACCGCTGGGCCAAAAATACGTCATGGCGATACACGAAGAAGAATCCGGATATGTATAAAGTACATCTGAAGAGCATTTACAATGGAATATGCTAATGGTGTTAGGAATATATCAATTTCATTTCATACTTCAGTGGTTTTAACCAATCAGCATTCACTAAATTCTGAACAATGATCCTTCAGGTATCGCATGAGATGCCAGAAATGTATTGGCCATGATAAGGTCACACTGTCAAAGTAATATTGAAAGTAAATTCAAAGATGTAACATTAATTTCCTGATCTAAGCAAAGGAATAATAAGTTTTTTAAACATAATTACCTAGATGATGCTTATCTGTTGCCTCAGTTGCACAATAACCTTGTAATAAAGACTTGTGTATAATTAGGTTATTTGCAAATCATATCTAAGCATTATTCCTGTCCATAAACCTTTTGTAAATTACATTGTATGATACAGCGAAATTGCTTCATCTTTTCAGACAGCTGAAGAGGTATTGGTAATGTTCAGATCGAAGACCACAGCACTACAGTGGGTGTTCTTGACAAACAAAGCACCTGTGGAGGAGAAGAATTTGAATCTGAAAATTATAAAGAAGGCCGGCGAGATAAGAACTTGCGATTTAGTAAACATTGAAGGTATGCATAAAGAAGGTACAGAATCACTGTCTGGTTCAAATAAATTTAGAAATTTAAAAATGTCTGATCCTTCAACAGAAAGTGTTCTAAGTGTTTTAACAACTCTCCTACAAGATAACTAATTTTGTTCACAAATATACAAATACACATGGCTTTCTGACAAAATCTTATTCATGCAAGTAGATAAATTTGCACACTTTTGAACACTGCAGAGCTCTCCGCCTTAAGAATGTTACACATCGACATGAAAGTCGAACATATTAAAAAGGATAATTTGAATGCAGACTTTAATATTTGGATTCAAGCATGCTGTCGAATTCAGTATTATTCTTGAAAATTGGTGACCTATTTTGCAGACATACCAAGCAACATGGAAGACGTGTATGCGATCTACTCAGAATATGGTGCGCATATTAATAAAGGAAGCACGAAGAAGATTGGGCTGGCTGTGAATGGCTACAAACAGCTAGTAGTAGAATCATTCAGCCAGCCCAATGATATGATCCTAGTGTGCGCAGATAATGGTAAGAAGCTTTGCACTTCTGACAGGCAGCTAATTTGCTTACATACCAAAGCGTGGTAGACGATAAGCAGGAGTAACTAACTCCTATATACTGTATATAATGCCATATGCTTTTTATATGTCAACTTGAAAATACAGCGAAAATCTCTATCATGAATTTAGCTATTTTCCAGTCACATCCTGTACCAGTTTGGTGTTTAATTTCAAACTTCATGGCCACTGAGAATGCAGTGGTGTTTTATGCTTTATGACAGAACAACTGATCAATCAGGCCTTTCCTACTGCCAAACATGATTCATAATGTTTGCTCAGCTCAAACAGTATCATCTAGGGTAGTGCTGGCACTTTTTAGAAACACTCACAAATTTAAGAAACACTCACTCTGTATTCAGTTGCAAAATTACATACAATGCCAGAGCTGCTAGGTTCAGATTGTAAATCAAAAAACAGCAGTTGCATGCCAAATTGCACACTAAGCTGGCAATATCCTCATGGAGTCAAAAGTAACTATATAACATATCTTGAACTTGAAAAACATTAATGCTAATTGCCTAAAACCACAAAAGTGTGAATCAATGTTTGTTGTTTAAAATTACCTTTAACATTTTCAGGATGCCTAGTTGACGACATCATTGGGTTAGGGAGAAAAGTCACACTAATCACAAAACAAGTAGAAGAAACGACAAGGCAGTATCAACGTCATAAACATTTGCCATTGATCTTAATAATAATCTTCATTATAATAAACAAAATTTAGACAATCTAGCAAAAATTAATCGGGAATTCCTCCATAAGAACAACACGAAAAATAGTATTAATAAATGATCATAAATCTTTGAAGCATTTCCAAGAAGAAAAGATTAATAGTATAAAAATAAAATAATAATTAATCGTTCTAATTTAAAATTTACTTTTAATTCTGAATACACAAAGTATCAGTAACTTTATGAAAAAAGTTAACATATGGAAATACTAAGTCACTGTTTTCCTATAACACAAGTTGTGTTTAAAATGACAAAATATTCCCCCAAATGCATACTTGCATTATGTTGGATTTTAATGGATGTCAAGTTTTAAAAAGTCAAACATACAATATCCAGATAACAGAATTCATATTTATTAGTGAAATAATACATGTAGAATCTGAACCGTGACAGAGAATGAAGCATGTTCATAATTATGTAATACTAGGAAGATCAAGCTGTAAATAATTAAAACTGCACTGGACTGTCACAGTGGGAAAATTCCTCATTCCTGAGTTTGCTTACATGTTTTTGGTTTATATGACATGTTCTGGGAATGTAAGGTCAATAATTTAACTTGAAAGTGACAATGCCTAAAATTTGTTAGAAGGCTTTAATCCATTGCCAGAGGTTCTTTAGAACTGACACTACACATCTCTTACATGTTGACAGATGAATCTTGTAATAATTATTCAATGCATAAAAAGTCCTGGATATTATGGCAGACTATTAGGGTGCAATTTGATTAGAACGTTTAACATACACATGGTGAAGTAGCCTCTGTGGTGAAGTGGGTGAAGTAGCCAATTCCAGTCTTAGTTTAACAACGGAAGCACCCATCGAGTCTGTTCCCCATAATATCTGTTCCCCAGACGAGTCTGGCTGGCTGGCAAACCTTAAACAGTTCACCCAGCTGGTAATGGGGAACAGACCTAATTCCGCACAACAACACCATTAAGTGATTTATTTAAGCACGAAACCCAATCTTTTTTTTGCAAATTTCAGTTGGCTGGTAATTTAAAAAAATTCAGCTTGCTGGTGAGTGGGGAACAGAGATGGCCTTCCAAGCTACATTACCAAATGGTTAATCTAATCAAGAAACATGTAAAAAAAATATGCTGGTTTGCTATATAAAGTCAAAAAAAATTATCCTCTTTGGGTGCTTCTGATACTAATGTTTGGATTTATTCATACAGCATGGACAAGTACATGCAATTGAATCACGCAGCTCATCTGATTATGGCCCTTCAAGTGTACAGATAGTGCCTCGTTCAAAAACTTTCAGATGAGCAGAGTGATCATGTATTTTGTCCCTAAACTGTATCAGAATAACACTGTACACTGCAGTCAGGATTATTTACATTATCAGAGCATGCGCTTCATTTTTAAAAGCTTTAAAATTAAAAGGGAAATAGTTCAAATTCAAACGTTACTATTTTAGTTATACCTGGCTGTTTTAATGGTAAAGAAAGGGACATGAATAGTCTAATCGAAATATCGTCGCTTAGAGGACATTCTACCTTTACACAAGGAAAATGTCAAGATGCTTGTGCAAGTAGTGGTTACTTATACGCCGGAGTGACGGGAATGTCGTCAAACACGAGCTGTTTCTGTGGCGATTCTTACCCGTCATATAGTACTTCTATGACCAACTGTAATCAAGCATGTCCAGGAAACATTACAGAGAACTGTGGCGGAATTGACGTTATTTGGATCATGTACACTGGTGCCAGTAAGATTTTTTTTTTAATACACTGGGTTTAATTAGTTAGTTTTCATGAAAGAGCATTTTTATATGTGCTAAAACCTCAACTCAGTCATCCGTTTGCATGAAACACATCGACATTAACTTCACTCAGAACTGATTATAACCGATCCTTGTTGCGGACAGAAGGTAAACAATTAAAACTGATATGTAGATATATAAGTGTTTTTCGAAATTATACAAGTTTAAACATTTTTTGCATTATACTCTTAGTTAAGAAAAGGCTGTTTACAGTGTCGTAAATCATCAATATATCTATAAACACCCCAAAGGGACAGGAAATTTAATTTGCAGCAGGTTTACTCTTATCAATTTATTCTCTTGTTTCTTGGCTTTTGTCAATTTTACTTATTTATACTGCTGTATAAAATACATAAATAAGCAGTACCTGTTGAAAACCGTTTAATTATACGCCAAAACTGCTCTAAAAGTTGGCACGTGGTAACACACACAATTGCCCAGTTTTTACCAGAATAATAGTCAGGCATACCTAATCACCGTGGACTCGACCTGCTGTTCGTGTTTCCGGAAATCGGGTCAAGTTCCTGGCAACTTGCGCGAGTCGAGTAGCAGAAGTTTCAGTACGAAACCCGGAGGAATGGTTCGAATAGTAGGAAACAGGTGCGCAAATGCGGATTGACGATTCGAGTCCAAACTGGTTGGCCATTGGTAGATATACAATAAATCGTCATCTGCTCAAATGTAGTTTTGTATTTGCAAATTGCTGAATATATAAAACATAAAATAATATGAATACTTAACAAAATATGTTATTTAATCAATTTTAGCTATACCTGGATGTTTTGAAAACTACATAGATTATTCACTAAATCTTCAGTTAGAAATAACACCACGTTTAAACAGTGCTGCAATTACACAAGAAAACTGCCAAAATGCTTGTGCCTATGAAGGATATTTATACGTATAATGAAACTTACATAGCCAATTACAGTGAAAGTGCTCAAACTTGGAAATCTATGTAATCCCTACCTAATGAGTACATGTATTAGCATCCAGATACTCTCTGATTACCCAACTTTAACTCCCACTACTTCTATGGCTATTTGCAACCCCTGCACTGGCACCAAGAGGGAAGGGGTACTTGCCAAAAAACTGGGTTGGTGTGTGAGGTCCAGGGTAAACAAGCTTACTGCATGGTAAACACTGAATTCAGG
>JAOXYB010052990.1:0-11459 GCA_028565635.1 Phoronis ovalis
TAAAAAAATATCCTACACATTGGATGGGCATTAGACATGACAAATGTCTTGTTGTTTTAGCTCCAACATCATTTCTGCTGTTCAGCCAAGGAAAGCTTATTAATCGTATGGTTCTTGATACAACAGAATCTCCAGACATTGTTCTGCCAATACAAGGACTACGCAATGTAAAAGCCATCAGCTATGATCCAGTAGATAACTATGTGTACTGGGTTGATGGTAGAACAAAGACTGTGAGAAGAGCTCATGAAAATGGCACAAAGGTTTGTTTCTTATAGATTGGATACTGAATAAATTAATATTCAATTCTAGTATTAATAAAGTCTAATGTAATATAGAATCTACAAAAAAGTTTAAGCACACGACTTTTAATGTACTTCTGACAGTGCATTTGATCTTTTTAAGGCAGTAAACAGCTGGTTTCTCTGCTGGAATAACAAGTGAAAATACTTTGCCATTTTGTGATATAATTGTGACTCTATAACTTCGTGTTTATGTAGCAGGAGATACTAATCAATTATATAGCAGGATACATTGAGCACACGAAATCAAGGTGCCACCAACTTCCTGTTTACATAATAGGACACAAACATATTGCCAATAAGAATCACTCAATTTAATTCAATTTGTTGAAACCATACATTGCTGTTTATTCAGCATTAATGTTCTTTTCATATTTTAGCCTGAAATTGTTATACCTAATCCAGCCGACTTGATTACTCCATATGACATCGCTATAAACCCATACTCTCGTCATCTATATTGGACATGTACACAGACCAACGTCATCAATGTAACGAAATTAGACATGAAAGCAGTTGGAGTTGTGGTTGGTGCATCAGGACAGAAACCCCGGTCTCTTGCACTCAGTCCAAAATGGGGGTAAGTAATGCCTGTTCAACAATAATTTGTAAAAAAAACTGCATATAATTCTGTTGTGTATTCTGTAATCGCAAAGATGTCTATTCTAGATGTATTACTGTAATGTTCCACATTATATCCTACATGGCAAAAATTAGAAAATGTACATGAAACACATAATAAATGAAGTGTCTTCCTAAAATATTCATCAAGCCTTTAGCCTTGATTGAAATTGATAAACATCAGATCATTTAGTCAGCTGTTAATGTTTCTGTTTCAGTTTCATGTTTTGGACTAATATGGCAAATCCTCCAAAAGTTGAAAAAGCAATGTTAGATGGCTCAGGAAGAACAATATTATTTGTTGCGGAATTAAATGAATCGCCAACAGCTTTAGCAGTTGATGAAGAATCGAGGCGAGTCTACTGGACAGATGTGGATCTTAACCGTATTGAATGTATAAATTTTGATGGAACTAATCGTCGTCTGTTATTTGATAAAGATATCTCAAATCCTGTGGCACTTGCTGTATCAGGACAGTATTTATACTGGATAGATAAAGATCAACAACTGATAGAGCGAGCGGACAAAAACTTGGGCAGTGAAAGGTTAAGAATACAGGGTCGTATACCTGGACTTTCTGATTTATATGCCGTCCGCTCAATCACGGCAGAAGATCGGCAAAATCATCCATGTTCAGTTGATAATGGTGGTTGCTCACATATTTGTGTACCTAAACCTGATGGTTCATCTCATTGTGCGTGTCCAGTAGGATTACAACTAAAACAGGATCAAAGTTGTGAGGAACCGCCAACATGTAGTCCAGAACAATTTACATGCGTCTCGGGATCAGTGGATTGTATTCCATTAAACTGGAGATGCGATGGTTATTCGGAATGTGCCGATGACTCGGATGAACTAAACTGTCCAAATTGTGATACGGGTTATTTTCAGTGCCATAAGCGGCAGTGTATTAAAGACGAGTACCACTGTGACAGTATTGCGCAATGTGATGATGCTAGTGACGAAAAAGATTGTTGTCTCTCGGATCAATTTCAATGTGGAGATTTAACTTGTATCGATGAAAAGCTAAAGTGTAATGGAGACAAAAATTGTCAAGATGGTGCAGACGAATCCCCACAGGTATGTGGTGTACAGCCTGTAAATCCTACAGTGGGACCAAGTATGGATGCAGGTCCGTATACTGCTGGGATAGTAGTTGCTGTGGTCTGCACTGTAGTTTTAATAATAATATTAGTGCTGATTTGCCGAAGAAGAAATCTGCAACAGAATTATAATGGTGAGATAATTATGTTGGGAAAACCATTAAACCCTATGTATGAACCAAGCTCCCCACCACACACTCTGTCCTCTTCAAGAGGAAAATCGGCTACCACAATGTTATCAATGACTTCTGTACCGTCAGGAACAACAGTATATGACAGAAATCATGTGACGGGTGCATCATCAACAAGTTCAAGCATGACTCATTATCCTCATGAGACATTAAACCCGCCGCCTAGTCCTGTAACAGATAGGTCAGTGTGTACAGGGGACATTTATTCATCAAATAGTCCGTCAACAGTGCGGTCGGGAAGGATTTATAAACGGTGCAACAACATTCCGCCACTACATACAACTCCGTGTAGTACAGATGTCAATGAGGATAGTGAACCGTATCCGGCTCCGCATGTGCGGACATCCCGATTACGTACTAAAAAGTATTATACCATCGAGCCATATGATATAGACCCATACCCACCTCCTCCAACACCAAGAACTAATTATTTCTCAGCGGATGAATTAATCAGCTGTCCACCTTCACCATCAACAGAACGTAGCTTCTTCCATAATCCGTATCCACCACCGCCATCACCAGTAGCAACGTCAGATTGCTAACAATAGCCTCCCTAGTGATTAACACTAGGGTTTGTTCTGTTTTTTTTATGTTTTTACTCATCGATGACATTATGACTTGATTTTTTTCTCCTGTTCGAATAAAGTGATACAATATTGCATTTCTTCATCAGATTTTGAATCTGAATTTTAATGGAAATTATTTATTAATTTTATAATTTAACATTAATATTAAACCAATCTTGTGCACATATCCCTTATATTATGTTAAGAAATGGTCTCAAAATGGAAAGCATTTTAATGTTTAAAAACGGTTTGAAGCATATTGTATCATACTATATTATAAATAATGTTTGCTATGTTTATAGTTATTTTAAATCATTGTATACATGTAACTGGTAGATATCAACATAACTGGGTCTTTACACTGCTTTTATGAACACAGGTTCTCCTTGGAATTAATCTCATATTTTGGAAACCATGTACTATTAAAATTGACAGCATGTAAGTTCCATGTGGAATATATTTTCCAATGTGTTAGACTGAAAAAGTTGAAAGATATTGTATTTTTAAATGACAGTACTACAAGCTGTGTGCTTGTTAACTTATTCCGATTTCTTGAATGGAAATAATCATCATAGTTTAAATTAATAATTGATGATTGTAATAGGACCCTTTTAAGTTAGAATTTCAGGTCTCATCCACTAGAGGAGATTTGAGGGTTAGCTTTGCATTGAAAATTATTAAATTTTTCGTTAAAAATGTATTTCATTTCTATTGATATAAAGTCATCTACAATTTTGATAGTGACTTTCGGAAGAATTATTTTTTGAGCTATTTATTTTGCATCAAATAATAAGTTCGACTTACTGCATAAAATAAACTATTTCATTGAATGAATGATGATGCAGCCCACATTGTCGTGTAGTAGCGAACATGGAAAGCTGCAATATTAGAAAAGGTCGTATTGCTTGTCAATTTCATGGTACGTGTTTGTTTCTCAGGTACTGTAATTATTGTTTTATTGGCAATGTATTTATTTGAAAATAACTTTAATAGCTTGTTGCCACCCTTGTTACACCAATAAGAAAATTAGCTGCTAAATATGCATAAATTAAGGAGGCATTGTTTTAACATATTTCCTGCTGAAATTGGCTGTCTTATAATTTAAATGTGATCCATAAGATTGTTGGCACTGTGTGTCATGTTTAGCTTTATCAAATCTGAGAACAATGGGCAATTTAACAAGGAAATATGCAGTACACATAGTTAATCTGCTTCATAACAAGTCTGTGAACATGTAACATGTAATCATTTTCTAAAGTTTTACTGTAATTGTTTTGTATATATTGCATAGAATATACCAAAGATAAAAAGTAAATAACAATAATATTAATAATATGATTTTTGTATGTTCAGTTAAGGAGTATGAGTCCTGTGTGATGTCAAAATCTCTCACTTCAATAAAGAAAACATTGATTGGCTGGTATTGTGTCATGTGACTGCATAGTACATGTTCAATAAGAAACTGCTTTTGATGTGATGTATAAACAGAAAAGTTGAGATATTTACCTTGTCATTTTGTATTTGTACTCGCATTTGCAGTCGGGAGTTACTTGTGGTGACAACATTTCTAAATAGATTTGATCAGTTATTCCTAGCTAAGCTTGTTTCATTTGATTACAACAAAAGCCAGATAGTAATGGTATTGTAGTTTCACTTGTATTGAATGGTTTTAGTCAAATTTTTTGGTGAAAGAATGAAATTGCAATGTCAAATCTAAATGCATAACATGCTCCTCACATAGCTTAAACGTATATACATACAGTATGTCTTATTTTGTAAGCAAAATATTGTTTTAAATACATGGCTGTGTATTTATTTTGTACATAATGCAGAGAGGTATTTAGTCTATAGTAATTATGAATTTTTTTATAACCTCAATGAAAAATGTCATAAGTATTGTTTATCTTGCAAATCAGATAAGTATATACAGTGTGTATTTTTAAGTTTATACAATTTCTACACAGCTTCTGAAACCATATTCATAATTTGTGTATGTCACATCGCTAACATGGTGTATTTCAGATGTTGAAAATGTGAATTTGTCCAGATGTGAAAATGGTTTTAATGGCTGTTAGATTTATGTACATGTCCTTAAACTTAATTATGTACTTAATTCCTAACTACTTAAACCTGGTCATACTAGGTATTACATGAGTTTGATTTTGATGTTATTGTATACCATAATAAATCATGTATAAATTTTGTATATTTAAGACTTGATCAAATATCATAGTGAGTGGCATCATGCTTTATAGTAGCCTGGCTAGTTTCAAGGGCATCATGCCACCAAAATTCTTCATTTAAATTCTGGCCAATAACATTCAGCTCCCTTTCTGTTAGAAGTGCATGAACAAATTTTATGGATTGACAGCCAGATTCTCAAATGTGATACGCTGCTCATGCCGTAGTTCAGATTATGTGGTGACATTATACTAGTGGAGCTGGTCACGGATGCTGAATATTTGTGATGATATAGCTGTGGTTTTTGACTTTTGTCAAGGTGCTCTGTAACATATTAGAAATTATGTTGATTTTCTACTATAGTGATTGTGTAATAAAAATATACAATTATAATAAAAGCTTGTTGTTTGGTGTTTTACTTTAACTCAGCTGTGAAGATGTCGGTTAAATGTATGTTCAGTATGTCAGGTTTGTATGTCATTGGAAGTAAGATTGTTGGTTTGCATCCTGCAAATTATACTAAAAAAGTTTTGTCCCGAAGTCCTTTAAACCATATTAAGTTCTACAAAACAGTACGATCATATATTTAGCAGTAAAATGAAGTGTAAAGAAATTTTGATAACCTATATGTTACTAAAGCTGAAAGGGTCATTGTCGTAAGGGGTACTACAGAAGTGTACCCGGCGGACAATTTTCGCAAGGCGGTAAACTTCTAGACCCATTTATAGGAAATCATAAATCTTTTACAAAACTCCGTGACCGGAACTCTCGCTCTTATATGCGATATTTCCCTTTTCCGGTCATGGAGTTTTGTAAAAGATTTATGATTTCCTATAAATGGGTCTAGAAGTTTACCGCCTTGTGGAAGTTGTACCCTGGGTACACTTCTGTAGTACCCCTTACGACAACGACCCTTTCAGCGTTACTAAAATCAACATCTGCAATTTTAATAGAAGAGTGCACCTCCAATGAGATGTGCGGGTAGGTTATTTACTTTAAAAATATACAAAATTTTATTGTACTATCTTTTCCTGATTTATAAAAATCTGTGCATAGTTATTATTCAATATTTTCAATCAGAAGCCAGTATGTATTTTTTTTTAAATCTAAAACTGAAAATAAAAAGGTTAAACATTTCAAATATTTAAACCAAACATTTAGAGTTTAAAACATGCTACAGCAGTTTATTTGTAGTATATTTCTTCGACACACTAGACCACTTCAGGGAAAAATGTCTTAAAGTATTTATGGTACTGTAGAACTTGTGTGTACAAATGTCCTAAAATATGTCTAAATTTAGACTTGTGAACATAAAAAAAAAAAAAATTATGTTTAATTCTCTTTTTTATGTCTTTTACATCAGTATTTTTAATTATCTCGAAATTTTTTTATTTTTTTTTTACTATCATATATATGTTGGGTGTTTGCCGACGGCTAACACTCAACATATATATGTAAAACACATAAAAAAGAGAAATAAACATTTTTTTTTTTAAAGTTCATAGGGACTTGAGCAAGTCTAGTCTAAATTCAATAGTCTCACTTACCATTAGAGAACGCCGTCAAGTGGGGATAACCTGCCGATATGTTATCCTCCCTAAAACAGACAGGTTGGCTGTGTACCGGGCTTTGTGTGAATACAAGTTTTTATAAGATAGAAGAGATCAAATTCTGTGCTATCTCGGTTCTTAAATAACATTTTTAAAAATATTACCTTGTATAAACTAAATCACTTTTACAACCTTAATTTGATAGTTTCGAACGGTTTACTCGGTTTATGGAACAGCATAATAAACATGGCGCTTCAAACAAACGGCGGAGTGTGCCTGTTCCTAGTTACGTGCTGAATCCGCATATGACTTTTGAATATATACTTGCTATGACTGGAACCGCGACTTAAATATTATCCAGTATGACTATGATGCATTTAACGTATCCCAGGAGAAAGGGGTTCTTTTACTGGGAGGAGTTAGGGTGAGTTGCTACGTTGTCACTCTTTCATTCAATCAATCTGGTGTTGTACTGTCTCCAGTCATTAAGACTAGAGAAGTTACTGTTTAGTGTACATGATATATAGTCCCGGTATATAGTTCATCAGATAAAGTGAAGATATAGAATTAAACGTCTTATTACCATTACTAAGAGAGATAGTTAAGTGTGGAGGGGTTTGCGTTAATTTTAATCTTGACGGGTGTATAATGATCTGTAATATCAACAACAAAATTTATTATAAATTGAGGAATTCATCAATTATGAGATCTGGCTTTCTATACCTGTCTTAGTAGATTTCTATCTATGACAACATTTGATCAGTCATTCATTCACAGTGGTGTTCATTTCCCGTGCATTAGTCTAATTCTTGTATGTATAATTCCGCTGTTGATTTTATGGAACCCTACAAATTAAGGAATACTTGGACAAGGATTGGACTTGATTAGCCTTTTCAGTTTTGCTATTGTATCCCAACTTTCATTTACATAGAAAACTGTGTGGTTAATTCAAGTATCTGGATATTTGACACTGTTAAGTATTGCAGTCTGTGACTTGTAGGTTCATGGACCTATAAATATAATATACATAAAAATATGTTTAGTTGTATTAATAACCTCAGTTTGTGCTATATGTCAAAATAGCTACTGTGTTTTTTTGAGAAACTTCAGCAGATTTTATGTTATAGTCTAGTATTAAAGCCAAGGCACTATGACTACTGTGGGATTTGCTGTTAAACAAAGAATGTAAATAAAGCCTCATTTAGCAACTATTTTTTGTTCTTCATTGCAGGTGTCTTGCAAGAGCTTTAGGAGTAAGTATAACTCTGTATAACTGTGTTTTTGCAGTTTTAACCAATCGTTTTTTTACCCAGAGTTTTTATTGTACATAAAAATCTTGTAGAATATTTACAAAATAAGTAAATTTATCTTGGGTTTCTTCCGATCCTCATAAAACTTTAGCTACTGTAATGCAAATATAATTTGTACAACTGGCAATAAATTTCATATTTTGATATGTGCATAATAATTTTTTTTGATGTCCAAAATTATTTGAAAAGTATATTTGAGTAGATTTTCACACGTTAAATTTTTAAAAAAATGCTGCAGTTATGAAGTTTTTACTTTCATACATTTGTATTCTACTGGCAGTATCTATATTTATGCAGAGAAAGTTTCATTTATGTGTCATTTCTTTTTTCAGTTTCCATTAGACATGTTCCTAAGTAACATTTCTGAAGAAGCCCTGTACGCAGAACCAGGCGTGACAGTGAAGGTACTTTGATTTTCAAATAAGATAAATTAACTTCTCTATAAAGCCATCTAATTCCTTTTAATTTTCACTTTGTTACAGAAGCAAGTTAGGATAGAATTTTCAGTGCTATTACAGAATGTTATTATTTGATAAAAGCTTCCTTCAACACAGAAATCAAATCATGAAACAATAGCCACAAATATATAAACCAACTGCTAGTTCAAATTAGTTTATTCTATTTTTGAAATAAATTTTCCACAAAAAAGTAAGTGTGTGACAAAATACAAAAAGTTCTGGTTATCAGATTATTTATAACATTTCCTGAACAACTTTTTACCATTTCTAGCAAATATGGTATTTTCAAAATAGGGTTTTTTGGTGATCGATTCATATTTCTTCAGATCATGATGAACATTTTGATATTTCAGACAATTGTGTTTGTAGTTAATTCTACTTATGAATAAATTTTCCTAAAAAAAATGAGCTTGTGACAAAATACAAAATATTCTGGTTACCAAATTATATAACAATTCCTGAGCCACTTTTTACCATTTTTCATGAAAACAGGTATTTTCAAATACAGGTAATCGATTCATATTTCTTCAGACGAACATTAGTTTTTGATTTTTGTAGATTTATAGTTAATGCTAGACAGTCACATTTTTAAAGTGTTGTTTTATAAATGCTATTTTGTGGGTAATTATAAAGCAATACCTCATAAAACAGTAGGCCTATTTATAACACAACACAAACAATCATGATCCAGACTGTTACAATCATGATCCAGACTGTTACAATCATGATCCAGACTGTTAAGTAATTTTGCTCACTGAATATTCACATGTTTATTATACTTATTTTAGAGCAAATAATCCACTTTTTTAAAGATTTTAAAAGATTAAAATAAATAGTTGGGTATATTTATAATCCTTTTTATTTCTAAATATACTTAGACTAAAGCAAGAAGTATAGTTATCTGAAATGTTACAATTTATTATTTGATACTTTTAATTAATCTAAAGTATAAAAAACAGTTCTCTGTGTTTCCTATGTCATAATTATAGAATTCAATTTTACTTCCAGCTCTTTAAGTTCATCATAGATCTGTCATAGCAACATTTTTAGCTATAAAAAGTTCTTTGCATTATCACAATCATTATCTTTATGGGGATTTAGAAGTATTTAAAGGATAAATTACGGATTAAATAAAGTTACCCCTTATTTTCTGGTTGTGAATAGTCAGATTGCTTAATATAATAATGTGGCGTTCACCTGTATTTTATCAATGTGTAACATTTGAAAAAATAAATTAATTACAAACTATTAAGAAATTTAGGTAACAAATTAGTTATTCAGACTTGTGAAAGCATAACACTGCAAAGACCCTATTAACCCATCATAATATGCAATGCTATATAAAAGCAAACTATTAAAGTTAAATCTGAGTATTAACATCAGTACTGCTACTTTAAATATATTTGCAGTTGTGAAAGTCAAACCAACCTTTAGCAGTGTAATTCAAAACCATTTCAAATCCTTTAGTTTCTATTTACCTATGTGTATTTAAACATGTCTAATTTTTCTCAATGTTTGCTAAAGAGCTTAATATGTATTGTAATGGGTTTTCTACACCTACATTATTTGGAATCCAGTGTATTAATAACAAGTAGGGTTTGAGCTGGGACTAGTGTGAGGGAAATAATGGGGTTCAGAGTCCCTTTAAGAACATTACAGAACTTATACTAGTTTGTGCTCCAACTCTTATGCTACTTGTTATTAATACATTGAAATAAATACGTAAATAAAATTTCACTGCGTACTGTGTGTGTTAAAAATGCGTAGATACAGACATGTTCGTAATAAAAGTGCATAAAATTAAACCGCAATGTCTTAATATTTTGTGTTTGTATGAAGCTAAAAATAAAACTACAAAACAAATAAATGCATTGATTCGTAAAAAATTGATCTGGTGAACTGCATGAATTAGACACTCCAATTTATGATATACTTTATTGGGATTTCTTTTATAAAAATAAATCTAAGTAATGGACCATACTCTAGCCATTGTTCAATCTAATACTTTGACTCATGATGTCTAACAATAAGGTATAGAATTTATCACCTTGGCTGCAATTTATATTCTACAAATAATTGTTTATTATTATTATTTTAAAAACCTACCCCAGTGAAATGAAATAAATGCATATTTTTTACATTTTTTATTATGTACAATTTGTATTATGATTGCAATGTTATACCTGGCAGTGTTGTTCAATATGTTTTTATTACTTCAATATGACTGTGTTTGCTTGGATAATATTGCAGTATAATAATAATAATAATATAGCTTGAATTGTATTGAATTAATTTTGTTTAATTAAATTGACTACATTACATTACATACCCCTTGTGCAGACTACTCAAAACATCCACTGCTGTTTCTATGGATTTTGTTCTTAGCCTATTTCTAAGTTTTTCTTTCTGAAAAAGGGACCCATTCTAGGATTTTAGCTCCAATGGTTTCATTAGGATTTATTTCCCTGAAAGTGAACCTATTTCTAGGGACTTTTTGTGAAAACTACAACTATGTCTTAGGATTTATTGTATCCCCAGCAGTAGGCTGGAGGTACTTTACCCTGCAACTGCAGCGTCCGCCACGTCAGATTCACTGTTGTCGAGATATCTCAAGAAGGGTATGTGATATCCATTTGAAACTTAAATTGTATATTATTTGCATATTGACAATGAAGCCTATTGCTTTTGGGGTCATTCAGAACCAAAATGGCCGACTGGCATCCATGTCAAGCGCATCAAATTCACTGTTAGTGGGATATTTCAAGAATGGAATGTGGTATCCATTTGAAATTTAAACATTATAGTACATTCATAGTGACAATGAAGCCTTTTGATTTTGGGGTCATTTGAAACTAATATGGCCGACTGGCATCTACGTCAAACGCGTCAAATTCACTGTTAGTGGGATATCTTGAGAAGGAAATGTGATATCCACTTGAAATTTAAATCTGATATATTACACTCATAGTGACAATGAAACCCATTGATTTTGGGGTCATTTGGAACCAAAATGGCTGACTGGCTTCCACGTCAAGCATGTCAAATTCACTGTTAGTGAGATATTTCATCAATGGAATGTGATATCATTTGAAATTAAACTTTATATTACACTGTTTATAAGATATAATGTCAGGTTTTTTTATTGTTTTTCACATTATTCTTATAATATTAAAAGAC
>JAOXYB010053012.1:0-11458 GCA_028565635.1 Phoronis ovalis
CTTTATATTTGGTACGGGCTAAATACAGGTCAAAATGCAGATCGTCTGTAATTTCGACATGGATCACATTCAAGATGACCGACTGGCAGTCATATTTGTTTTCAAGATGTTAGCTCGCAATAATAGCTTTTGTTTTTGTCGGATCATCTTCATATTTGGTACAGGGTAAGGTACATCATGTCAGCCCAATGCACTAGCATTATATTTGAACATGTCTTAATCTATGATAATTTCCAAACTTAGACCTCTGCTCTCTAAATAACCATTGACATCAAGGTTAACAGTTCCCTTTCTAATTCCCCCAGTGATGTTGCCCCTTATGTATCATATCTTAGTAAGCCACATTTATGCAAAGGGAAAAGGTTAAGACATGATACATAAGGGCATCCCTGGGGGAATTAGAAACATGCTGCTCAATTAAAATCTTAAAAAGGAGAAAGAGTTAGTTACTAACTGTTGTATAAATAATCAACAATAGACTAGAATGTTTCATTTTGTTATAAAATATAGCAGGTTATGTCAAAACGTAATAATTATTACATTTTTAATGTAATATTTTTATTACATTCTGTAACAACTAAAACGGTATGTCATTTCAATTTAAAATGCAATTGATTTTTACATTTTGCAACATAATTTGTTTCAGAATGTAACAATTATTACATTTTGCAACTTTATTACAGGAGTGGTTGTTACAGTGCTGACTTAACTCCAAAACAGCACAGTTGGCTGGATAGAAAATTGTTTTGTGTTTTAAATTAATAATTGATACATAACATACAATCCAGTACGGCCTCATAAACACAGTAGGCCATCCATACTGGATAGTATGTCATATATTTATTAATTTAAATTAAATAAACAATTTTATAGCCAGCTGACTTGGATAAAAGTGGCTAAAGCAACAAGTCTATTTATAGGTATCTATAACGGAAAGTGTGATACCAAATTGTGCCGCATAATATGTTATCATTATCATCTGTTGGGCATATGGGACTTCAAATCGAAACTCATTGATTGCAAGAATGAAGTCAGAAACAAGAAAACATAAAGCCCCTGCACATCCCAATAGTTTTGGCCATGTCCAAAGTTCGTCAAATAGTTGGACTCTAGCCACAGCACGCCAAGCCATTGTCAAAATCAAAATGAGATAGATAGGTATGGCAACACTCATCAGTCCGTCTAACCCGGGAGCTAGAAATAGTTTGTAAGTAATCACACAAATACATGCAAGAACTGCACCAATATTCATTTTAAAAGGTTGGAATCCAAATGCAATAATATATAAAACATGACACATCGCAAATGATGTCATTCCATGAATAAAGTATGTGTCCTTCCACACAATAAATGCATCTCCAATTACGCCAAAGGTAAGTCCAAAAGTAATTCGTCGTGGGTATGCGCAGGCATCAGTGAAATTTATTCCATGAAGTAGGATGAATAATTTAAGTGAGATAATTGGTAGACATTTGACAATGCAGTATAGAATAGATGGATCTGGCCTTTCTTGATCGCCGAACAAAACAAAGTGTGCAGCCACTGTTGTTAAGAATGGTGCAAGTTTTATTCCAACACTTTTTAACTGAAACAAATAACAGAAATAAACTGCTTGTTATTTAAAGTAAACCCCCTTAAGAAGATATCTTGCTTCACATTCAGGAGGGGGTAGCGGATACCCCCAAGGTACAATGCTCGCACTTAAAAATCGGCAATGCTCGCTGCTTGAAAACGGTTCTCGAAAAGAAAACGGTCGCCAAAAAAATACAACCAAAAAAAAAAAAAACGTTCCCAAAACCCAAAATAGTACACTAAATTATGCAAAATAATGTTTGCCAAAAGACAATGCTCGCTGCTCGCACTTAACAGACCAAATGCCCGCTGCTCGCGATACCCCCCCCCCCTACAGCCCTCATTCAGGGACGACATTGGAAATAAGTTTTTTAACTTTGTGTTGTCCTTGGAGAAACACTATTTTTAATTATTGTAATTTTTTTATTTTACATGATATGTATTAATTTGTTGTGTTTCATGTACCAAAACCAATCGATCTTAATTTACCCAACAGCTACTAAAAGTCGGGGTGGAGGCTCATTTAAGACCAGGTGTGCCATACACTATATGGTGCGCCCAGCGGGGTCCAAAAGTTTAGCTTGCCGCAACAAAAAACTCAGAAAACTATTTTTGAATTTTTGTAAGAAACATTTACGTAATCCATTAAAAAAATATATTGACATCATACATGCATATGCTAATTCTATTTTTATTCGGACTTGTGCATATTGAATTTGATTTTTGACTATATAGGCCCACTGGGGGTAGAACCCGGGGGGCACTCTCTTTTATATGCGGTAGGGGTGTGAGGCCCGGGGTCCAAATCCTGACCATGAAATATCCCTGGAATTGACAAAATACCTACCCTGAAATATCCTTGGCCCCAAAAATCGTCTCCGTGCTGCCAGAAAAAATTGACAAGCAAAAAAAAGGTATACTGAAATTTCCACTTCTATCGTACTCCTATATGCCCAAATAAGGCTAACGCCTAAAAATATTTAACTTCCGGGTGTAACTCTACCCTATGCCAGTCACAAATATTTATATATCTTAAAAACTTAACCCACCTTGAAATATCCCTTTGGCTTGACGTCAAATACCTACGTACGGTACCCTGAAATATCCCAGAAATGAAATGACCCACCCTGAAATATCCCAGAAATGAAATGACCCACCCTGAAATATCCTGGTAGCCCAAAAAAGCGACCCTGAAGGGCGGCACATGTATATAAATAGACCGATATAGGAAGTGCCCCCGGGGGTTGACAGGCTTTGGGTCCAGCGGGCTTTCCGGCGTCGCGGTGCAGTCCACCCGGCGGATAGAGTAATGACTAATGATAAAAATTCCGATAACTAAACAAGCTGTTTTCACTTACAGTAATCGGTAACTTGATTGCCATGTGTATTCCGTATCCACAGTTTAAATTACTACTTATTTGCAGTATTATTTATGTTATCACTTCGCTATTTCTAATTCTGTCTGATTCCGGTCAAAGGTGAATTTCTAATATATTAGGTAGAACTATAAAAAAGTAGCGCCACCTGAAGCACAAAAATCCTCCTCATGACTGGCGACCTCTTGTGGCGGCTGGAGCAAATTTTTTTTTCTGCACTTAATTTCAAACTTTACCGAAAACAGTGTGTCACTCCTTGCAATGCTTTTCATAATCATTAGAGCGAAATGTCTTAAAAGCTTTGATAATAATAGCAAGTGGCCAGGGGACATTGTCAATCATGTTACTATTTACTACAGGTAGGCTCAAATATCGTCGGTTGTCTCGTAAGCATCTCCAAGAAAGCAAAACAACAAATATATCCCAGAGGAAATTTTTTCTAGAGTTGCTCTCTAACAAGTCTGTCCCGAGTATCAAGCTATTTAGCACTATAGTGAGTATATATAGCATTGTGGTGTGGTGACAGAAACAATTTTCAAACATTTATTGGAATCCAGTCTATCCATAATTGTATGAACTTATTCTAAGTAACTCCAAATATTTTAGTGTTCTACTTGAACAGAGCTGAGCAGTTTACGCTATCTCACACTTCTACTGTATCCCCTTGATAATGCTACAGAATTGCAGTAGAAATTGATAAACTCTAATAAAATTTTACTCAATTTATTATGAGTTCTAAATAACGAAACATACACTTATAATAAATTAACAATTGCATTGATAATAAAGTGATATTAACATTCATTCCAATATAGTGGAACCACATATAACAAATCAACCTTTAATTCAAATACTTACTTCTTTGCTCCACAATAAGTAGTGTATACAATTTTTTAAAAGCTATTTCAGTAACACATTTCTGCGCACTATTTAAGAATTTAATAGTAACTGCGACACTTTATACGTCTCACTGATTTTCGCATAGAAATACTTTGGCAGATCATGATTGATCCTCAAATTGCTTTCAACAGGAAAATATGCAGCAGTTATAATAAGTTACTAACCACAATCAAAACCTACTACAACACAGTTTTAATATTCTTTCTAATAAATAATACTGTTGCTAGGTCAAGCAACACACCCCACGAGAAGTAAATACATTTGAGAAAACTAACCATCATGTGTTCACAAAGTACAACTAAAATTCAATTCGAGTTAAAAATTCAACAATAACAGACCATTTGCATGCACTTGGTGGAGTCACCAGTCACGAACCAAAACATTCCCACCAATTATGTGAAGTGCATTATTGTGCAGCCACAGCTGCATGCTGGGAATTTGACTTCATGAGCGCTGGTTTCACCAACTACACACAAGTAATCTGTAAATGAAATGCAATAACATATGTGCAGTTATTACACATAAATCTAACAATGTCAACAGAACATATAATCTGTTGAATATCTAAGCTACTAAAACAAAATGATGCTATATTAAAATAGCATTTGCATTGATCAAATCACATTGTCCTACAAAGACATTACTGAAAGCTTACACAACAATATCAAAACTCACTTTGAAATGTAATAAAGAAACTTGAATATTAAGAACTATACCATTCTCAGTAAATGTATAGCACCCCTTACAAATGGAAGTTCACAATATACATCAATATACAACTATAAAAAGTTTCAGTAAATGAACATAAAAACCAGATCTTAATCAAAAACACACGTTGAAGCATTCGTTCTACGAGTACATTGGCTGCAAAATACTGAAAAGTTTTGAAAATTTCTTCACAAAACAATCTAAAGCCGCGCATGCATATTCATAGTAATTAAAAATCAGTAATAACAATTTTAATTCATGTTTGGGATCTACTATATGCTTAACTCATTTGTGAAGAACACAGACGTGTAACAAAAGTACACCAGATCGAGTGTGAGGTTCAGTAAAGGTGCAATTGTGTGGCGCATAACAGCGACACAACAATCACAGATTTAATTGTTAGTAACATTTCACTGAAGGTTCTGCATGTGAGTGTTTTTTAATATGGTTCAGCTTGTCAACAATCTTCTGCTTAGTTACGACTAGCTTCTGTTTCGTTCCGTTTAGGAATGAATTGTTGTTTCCATTCATGCCGAAATATCCATTATCTTTACTTGTGTGCTCAATCAGTGAGTCAACTTGACTATCTACCACGGATAGTGTTATACCAAGTTGTGCCGCATAATATGTTATCATTATCATCTGGTGCGAATATGGAACTTCAAATCGGAACTTATCAATGGCAATTAAGAAATCGGAAACAAGAAAGCATAATGCACCGGCACATCCACAGAGTTTTGTCCATGTCCACAGATCGTCAAATAGCTGAACTCTGGCTACGGCACGCCATCCCATGACGAAAATCAAAAATAGATAGATGGGTACTACGATATTCATGACCCCATCTACTCCAGGAGCTATAAATGTGTAAACTATTCCACCAATAGATGCCAAAACTGCACCAGCATAAGGGTTAAAAGGTCGAAATCCAAAGGCGGAGGCATATAAAACTTGACCAACAGCAAAAGCTGCCACTCCATGGACAAAATATGTTTGCTTCCACACAAGAAAGGCATCACCAATCACACAAAAAGTAAGTCCCAGAACAATTCGTCGTGAGTATGAATAGGCGTCGGAAAAATTCATTCCATGAAGAAGAACAAAGAATATAAGCGAGATTATTGGTAGACATTTGATGATGCAGTAGAGTAGCGATGGTGTGCTACCTTCATTATCACCATACAAGACAAAATAAATAGCCAGAGTCTTTAAGAATGGCACCAGCTTTGGTCCTACACTTTTCAACTATAAAATAAATAATGAACATTTCAACTAAACACATACTAAAAATTTGTGAAATTCAATAATAAGTATTTGACAGTTAGCAGAATGTATCATTTGGTTTGACAGTCCAGTAATTATAAGACTGAATCAGTTAATGACAATCCCAAGTCTAAGTATGGAAAGGGTTCATATGTGATAGACAATGTAGTATAACCGGGGGGGAACTTACATATACGATGGATACGGGGGGGGGGAACATTTCCTGGGGATTTTTCAGAGAGAAAACCATAAAAAATTGGTTCACTTTTAAGACCAAAATACCTAAAATGGGTGGATATTTTGAATTTGGGCTGTACACTCACGTTTAAAACTACGGTCAGTAACCCCCTCCCCGGGAGTATAAGAACATGGTCCTTGCTTCGATGTAATGTACTATCATTTATATGTCCCCCATTATATTATTATAAATGTAATGCATCCCCTATCTATACGTGAAACGTCTCAAAAAATCGAAAAATCATCATAATTCAGGTTAATTTTACCCCGGAAATTTTACTAATGAGCTGGTGCGTGGGTTGCAAATTACTTGCATGTGATCTTATTCAATGTCAGAACACGTCACGAGGTCTTCTCGATCTAGCCTTTGTTTGGAAAAATCACGAGAAAGTTCAGACAAAGAAGTAGCACGCTTTATTTTCGCTAAGTTTTAAATGTAATACATTATAATTAGTAAGAACTACAGTCACAAAAATTAGTAAAAATATCTCAGCTGCCTGATTTCGCGGGAAATGACTTTGTTTACATCTTCTTACACCAATCACACGCACTCGAAGTCGAAACGACCATAAACATTGCAATTTTGTGGCTGGTTTCCATGTCTATACTGTACGTTTGTTGAAATGCCATACGTATTTACACTTACCACAGTCAATGGTTTAGTCTTTATAGCCATGTCCGAATCTAATGCTGCTTTTTGAAGAATTAAATACAATTTTTTCGAGCATCTACACTTTTCCCTGTCACTCCGCCAATATTTCTAAATCGTCACTGATGACGTAGGGTCCAAAGGTGAAGTTTATAAAATTATTGCTCATTGGTCAATTTTACCCAATCAAAAGAGTTTTTATTAGATACTGCATTTCATAGTAAGGCTAAACAACAATTTAATTCAATGAATACATTACAGAATACATTAAAATTTATATACTATAGCTTCAAATATAAAACTTTTATATTTGTAATCTTATATCACGGCTAAAATTCGAATTTATTTTAGCAAATAAATAAAAATTATTGATTACTTTGAAACCAAGTTTTGTGTTAGCAGGTGTTGCTGAAAGTCAAAGTTGGAAGTTGTGTGATTTCTTCAAATGTTTACTTAATAAGCGATTGAGGAAATCGGTGCTTTACACTATGGGAAAGGAAGCCGAACTATTGGAGGCTGCCAGAACAGGAGATGTAGACATTATTGAGAAGATACTGTCAACAAAATCAAGATCTAAAGGACCACTCGCATTTGCAAGGTGTGTTTGAATTCTCAAAATTAAAATTGGTATTATCATATGCCCTGCCCAAACTGACTCCAAGTTTCAGGATGCGTTCCTAGCTTCCGGGTACAGGAATGGATCTTCCGTAATAATAGTGGTACAGGTATAGTCTGTAAAACTAGATATAATAGATTAAAGCTTAATTATAACAAGTAAAATAAAATGCCACCTCACTATATGACTATCAAGTCTGTCACGGATAAATTGTTCCATGATGTTCCAGGCAGTCGTTTTGCACACAGGCGCAGCATATGAACTTGAAGGAATATCACTACAGTAATATGCTTTAGTTGCTTAACATCCTTTGTCTAATGGAAAAAATTACTTAAATTAAGTAATTATGAATTTGAGATTTACAAGTGGCTACACTGCTACTAGTACTTGTCCCGCCTACTTGTTGCACACCTGGCCTATTCCTAGTATTTTCATTTATGAATATAAAGGCTCTTATTACATAGGGATCCTTCTTTCTGTAATACTGCTGATGTCTTCCCTCCTTTCTCTCATTTTGAGTTTCTGTTCTTGTATCATTCTCCAAGTATTTAAGTAGCATTTACCTTTAATCTATTTTAACCATATACAATAACTTTGCTGGAACCTGGGACTAATATATCTAAGTTATACTAGTCCCAGCTGGAACTTTTTTAATTTCTTAGATTGGCCAGAAGCTGAGACTAATGCCAGGGAATACCATATTTATCACTACATTAGGATTTGTGGTTTTATTTAACCTCCAAACAGATTTATGTGTAACACTGGAAAAGTTATTATATATTTTGTATATGTATTTGCTATTTATGTTTTAGTAGTTTACGAAAAGGAATTGGTCCTAACATACAAGATCCAAATGGAGATACACCAATACACCATGCATCACTCAATGGACATGGGTAAGTGTGATGTGAAACATCTCATATTTCAACTTTGACCATTTTGTTACAGTATACCCCACCAACCTGTATTTGTTATATTCTATAAAGACTACTGTCGCTATAAATAGAACTGAATAGAAATTTTCTTGAAATAATATTTAAATTGATAAGGATTTTTTTATCTGTTTGAAAGTTTTGAGCAGATACTAGAATAATAACAGCTGATTATGATTGTAAAATCCATATGCATTAATAAAAGATATTTTTTGTGTTTTATATTGCGGAGTTTTCCTCATACTGTGGGAACATGCATAGGACAGGGGGAGGGGGAGAGGGAGAGAGATAAACTATTTATAAGATTTTTAGTGATAACACAATTAAGCAGAATCTGAATTGTTTACAACCGCGGCTGTTGATCATGCTATTATGCATGCACTAGTTTGAAGGTACATCGGCAGCTGAATGTTTTTAATGTCAGTGGTTTGCCTTTTAAAAAGGTATTAAAGTTCAAGATAAAAGTATAGCTGTAATCATCAAAACAACTTAAAACAGCATACTGAATGTATAGAACCATTTGCTAATTAATCTTTTAGTTTCATTCTGCTTTCCTAAATTACACATGGTGTCTGGCAAACAGAAAAACCTGTTCCTCATCCAATTTGATAAGGGTGTTATTCTGATCATGTTTTATATAACCAAAAATTGTATCCAGATGAAGACTATACAAGCTCTTAAAGATAACTGTTTTATTTTGATCTTGATAGTAAAGCTGTTCAAACTTTGTTGCATTTGGATGCCTCAGCAAATATGATGGATAATAAAGGATGCTATCCAATACACCTGGCTGCCTGGCGAGGTAATGATGATATATGTGACATACTTCTAACACACGGACCGTCGATTGCTAAAGTAAATGAGCAGGTAGGTCTCTAGTTGTCTCAATGTTCTCTAACTAACTTACATCACATAACATTGGTAAAACTTCCCAATTCCACACGGTTTGTGTGGAAATGTTTCAGAATATGGTCCTGAGCAGCAAGAGGTCCTTCCTTTTAATAGTAAAATCCAATGCACAGAAACCAACTCATAAAGGCTGTTTGAGCTGATTTTTTTTATTCAGATAGAAATATAGCAATATGTCTCTTGTTTTTTCTCAAAAAAGAGAAAGGAAATATTGTTTAATTAGGAAAGCAATTTTTATTTTTTTTTGTTTAATTCTGACATCGACTGATTATCTTGTGTCTAAAATCCAAAAAGCAATTGACATTTAAGAAATATTCCCAGCATTTTGTTCTATACTCGCCAAGTCAGGGTAAAAATTTGACTTGTTATTTATTTTGTGCTGCAAAATGAAATAGTTAAGATGAATTTGGTTTTATAATGGATAATACCACCATACACTAAATGATAATATATTTAGTTACCACCACTAGAGATTTGAGGCTATTTTTGTCATAACATTTATATTTCTCAACATGTGGTTATCAAAGGTTGCCATGGGAGTTTCTATCAAGAAGTTCTTTAAAATAAGATTATTTAGATATAAAAACCTAAAAACACTTGCCTCAATGTTACATTTTGTAAAGTGCATATACATGATGGGAGGGTTTAGTTTATTATATAGTTTTAGGGAATAATTTTTGTTTTTTTGTATATTTCATATCAAACTGAAGAATTCTAAATGCTGCAGAAAAAGAATCAGATTTTGCCCAACACTAGTATTAATATTTGAAGGAAGTTCTTCTTTTGTTTTTGTGCCAGAAATATACAAAATGTGGTTGTATGTTTAAATTTGGTCATAGTGTTGATCTTATCAGGTGCAGAAAGTCCACTAAGACATTTATTAAACTGACCCAATTTTTATATAGAAATTAAAATGTTTTAATTTATTGCTAGGGATAATATTAAACAAACTACAACTGGATTATTCATGTAGCCTTTTAAATAATGTTATGTAGTAACACATGAATAATCCTATTAGAATTTTTTGAATGTTTGCACTTTTTCTTAGCTATGCAGCTCAGCTATGAAAGCAACTACGGTATATCATTAAGTAGAAAATTTTGTTTTGAAAAGTAATGATTGTTGGCAGGTATGTAATTATATATTGAATAATTTCTGTATATTACTAAAATCAATCTTGGAGCTTTGATCCTGGTTTCATATTATAAATATTTGATGGTTAAATGTGGCTTAATGGCATTAAATATGACAGTATAAAGATTTCGCATTAAATTAAATCACTGCAAATCAATTATAGCATACAGAAAATTATTATTCCTTAAAAGTATATAAACGAAATTTAGATAATGATTTACTAAAATAACATAGACAGGGCAAACATATTTTTAGGTCCATTACCCCACTTTTATTCTTGCAAATGTCAAGGTTATCGTCATATTTTATGTCTTAATGATATATATTTCTTAGAATGTCCTAACCTTCTTATCTTTGCTGCACTTCCAAATATAATTATACCCATGTAAGTAATAGAATGACAGTTGTATAACATAATTGCTATCATCAGATGGAGAAGTATTTATGAATCAGCCATGTGTTTTCATTTGCAATGTTATACATCAGACATTTTCTATATCAATTCTAGTGATGAATTGTTTATTGATTTTAATATTTTAATTCACTAAAAGTAAGAATTCTAACTATTGATCATCAATAAACATAATAATTAATTTTTTATAGTTCGTTAAACTACTGAGTACTAGTTTGTATTAATTAATATAAAGTCAGTCATTACATGTTTAGCAAGGATGGTAGGTTTTATTCTTAAATTGCTGCTTCAATTAACAGTTTGCTATGAAAATAAAGTTTTGATTTGGTAACTATTTATGGGTTTTTGTCTTAATAACATTACTTAACTTTAATTGTTTTGGCACCAAATTTTATTGCATTTCTGTTGTTGCAGAATAATGAAGGCGATACACCATTACACTATGCTTGTCAGTATGGGCATACAAAGACAGTTGATGTTTTGCTTAAGGTACGTAATAACGGACCCCTTGATGGTTATTTCATTAGTTGATAAACCCCTATTTCCTGTTTTTATATAGATGTACACTACCATTCAATGGTAGTATAAATTAAAGCTGCAATCATACCAAAAAAGGGGTAAAAATGGTAAAAGCTATCCTTTTCTTTTAACATCGATGACTTGTATATAAATGGTGCACCCCCGATCCGCCACGACCGCTCTACGCTTATACTAGAAATATCATAGGCCACAAGACTTGCGTACACAGTT
>JAOXYB010053034.1:0-11456 GCA_028565635.1 Phoronis ovalis
ATGTACCAAATATGGAATGAAATCTCTGACCCCCATGTGCGGACCCCCGCCTGACTTTCTCCGGCAGAGCCACTTAACTGTGCTCAAAATTTGAATTTTCAAATTTAGTGTTTGGTCAGAGTAGGAATCAAAACTTTTGAACACAGCTACTGATTTTGAGATCTATATACAGTAAAGTTCAACTGGCTTAGTGAAAGTGTGCAGATTTTCCAATAATCACATGCTGAGGCAAAAAAGGAATTCCATTTTATATCCAAATTGCATAAATCTATATATAACACTTTTATTAGTAGCTGCCATGTAGTATAAATTTATGTAAAATTGGTGCTACCTTTCCTGATAAGCCTCTGTTAAAGGAAGATGTGTGGTGCTTGCTTGTTCAGTACTTAGCATATAGAGAAATGTAAAAATATTAAAATAGCACACTCAAGCATAGAAGATTTAGCTCTGACAAAAATTTATTGATGTATCAGTGTTTTTGTAACAGGTGGCAGAAAAAAATCAGTACCATTTCGTCGCCAGAGAATGACCATTGACCAATCACTCCCATCTTCTGATGCGGCATTTGTGGCCAGGAAGCAAGCTGATGATCCCTTTGTCGCAGATTTGCTGAAAGTAGCCGATCAACGGATTGCTGACCTACAACAGGAGCTAGATAAAGCTCATCAGGACAGAGATATAATGGACAAGAAACTCAAGAATCTCAGAAAACAGGTGAGTCATGTCTTCTATTGCATGGTTCTCTGTCTTTTCCTTGAAGGCTGCAGGTGGTAAAATCCTCATCAACAAAATTTGATAAAAGTGTTACCTACTTTCTAAAACTTCTAGAATTGCCTCTGGTTTTCAGTGAATTGAATGTTACTTACGATTCTAATGATAGCCCTGCTATATCCACAGGTCATTATAGAGTGGTACTGAGGGTGGAACACTAGGTTAGGCACCCTGGGATGAGAGTTATTCATGTTACGAAAACATTTGATTCTTTAATTTATTACTGTTAATATTGAATTTTTATTGCTAAGACGAGAGTAGGGAATTTGTTCTTTGGTTTCTACTTATTAATTGCAATACAATATTGTCCTACATTTATTTCCATTGTGTCCACCAGGTGGCTTGACAAAGAATGATAATGCTGAGAATGCATATGTATTTCACAAGCACATATTATGACTTAACTTCAATAAATCATTTATGTCAACAGTCTAAGATTTTATATAATCTGAAGGCTTCTTGTTAGGATTACCTCTAGTTTCCCAGTAGTGTTGGTAAACAGTTCCATTTGTTGACTGTCAAGTAGGAATTTCAAGATGCATGTCTAGCCAGCTTGTGATGTTTCATAATTTTTTAAAAAATAAACGTGATAAAGAGTTTGTTGTTTTTTAAACATCTAGATGCAATATGTTTTCTTGGTAGTTAAATCACGTGCTTTTAAGTTCATGGATTTTGTTGACTAAAATTTACTGTGTTGCACAGAAACTAATAGGTCTTAGGTAAATATGCATACAAAACTGGACAGCCAAAACTCATCTTCCAAACTCTCTAATGCATTTTTCCTAGAAAGTCATCATACTTAATAATTGGTGTGCATTGCTGTCAAAATTGGTTGTGTTTTAAGTTGTTTGCCTTGTTTTTGCTTCAAAGCACAAACAAACAACAAACTCTTAATTTCATAGCAAAAAAAAACAACAAGTTTTAGCATATTTTGGATGAAAAATTATGGTTTGTTTTAGCAACCCCTATCAAAATTTTAATTTTAAGCAGAGATAACTGTCCAAATAAGTATCTGTAATTGGCCCTATTTGTGATCTTATCTCGACTTCCTGATAAAGTCACCTTGTTTGGATATGCCAACATTCCATATCTACATCAATCACCAAAGAGCAGAGTATAGGTAAGTTTGTTCATAAGAGAACTGGGGATATAATATTTACGTCTGTAATATTAACTACTTTGCTATAAAGTGATGACACATTTGCATCTTTAGTTAACTTTAGTTTGCTAGAAAAACTGAAATGTCCAAAAGAAAAAATATAAAGTTGGAATCTGCTATAATGCCTTTGATAAAAAGTGTTGTTTTAAGTCTGTAATTCATGAAAAACAATGAATATTTAATATTAGTATGCTTTTGTGTTGACCTTATGATTACTAAGAGTTCTCTTGAATCCCTTTGGCTTGTAATTTCTTTTAGAGAAAGACCAAGCTATTTGACTTCATTATTAACAACTTTTTAGTTATGCTGTTTAGAATCTAAGTGTACAGTTATTCCATTGCACCAAGCAATAAACTGCTCAGTTTTAACATGGCTTAGAATTCTGTGCACTTATGGAGACCTGTTTTAAACATTCTTTTAGAAGAGTACAATTTCAATTATTTAATAGGCTCTCTATGATGGGTTGCTTTAGTAAAACATGAGATTGTCATGATAATAGTAATGTTTTATTATTCCTGAGGTATTTCGTGAGAGTAGACTGTTTCTATCATCTTCATTGTGCACTCATTCATTTGACTGAAAGTAATCACTCAGAAAGACTTGCCCTTAATGCTGGGCAGGTCACAAGCCACAAAAAGAGTAGCAAATTACATTCGTTTTTATGACAAAAGGTTCTTTTTTATTTTAGTTAAATGTGGTTTCTTTTACTAATTTGTTTTGAGACAAAATAAAAATTGTCATAATATTATTACTAATGTGACTGCACTTTAATTTTATCCAAACAACTGGAGGATCAGGATTTAAGTCTGATGTAGTTTAATAGCAAAATAGGGGTGGTTGGTAGTTATGTTTAAACTGTTGTATTCATAATAGTAGTAAACATTTATTATTATTTTTTTTATAACATCCTTCATAGTTTTGACTATGAAGTTCAGCCTTCTTATTAAATGCATTTGGCATAAAAGCATGTTTTTGTTAAAACCACTTTTACTTCTTACAACAATTTACACACCACTTGTGAAACATTTATAAGTCTGTGTTAAGAGTCTGGTTATAGCCTTCTGTTGTTAGGTACGCCAAACTGTCTTTACATTCAAAAGTTAACCCCTTATCCAAATATGGGCTTTAGAAAACTTAACTTGGCCTCTGATTGGCCAATCTTGTTTATGGGGCGGAGATTAAAGAGCTTGCTTGTAATGTAAATAGCAGGTTTATTGATAAGAGTTGGATAATAGTAAACCATATGACCTCCCTTTGATGTACTTATTACCATTTGAAAGCTTGACTGAAGCTTATCAGTAACTGTTAAATTTTGAAATTCTTTTAAACTTGTTTAATAATATTGTGTAGAAGCCACTTGTGCAGTATGGTGTGTTGCTTTTAAAAATTAACCAGAAAGATGTCTTTGAGAAGTTCTAGAAGTAGCAGTAGACATCGCAAGAATAGAACCAGGGTAAATATTTCGACCTTAAATTAACTTCCTGCTAAACAAGTCTTAATGTGCAATATGACCTTGTTGTTTACTTTGGGTTCACAATGTATAATAGCTTATAGTCACTATAGCTAAGACATTATGTTCACTTGATGGCTTGTGGGATGGAGGTAAGTGAATGTGTACATCTTGAATGTAGGTTGATATTAACAGGGATACTGCTAACATATATAGACATGCTTGTATGTGACTTACGTAAGTTGATTGTAGAGTAGCAGTTTTCATGATCTGTCTACTATTTTTAATTTGCTGTGTTGGTATTATTCTAAGACTTGTTGCGAGTCCATTCTAGAAAACTTTGCATGTTTAATTCATAATATTGAATGGAATTATTGCTTAGGGCTAATAATGCTACCAGGCCAAACTTGTATAATCACAAATTTGGCTTAATTAACATTAAGTATGTGTTATTTTGGTCAGAATCAAATACTCCAGGTTACAACTTCAAAGTTTGTGCATGTGGTTTTGATTTATATCATAGTACTTGATTTCCTTCATGGTTATTTGGTGTAAAAATTCAGTAATAGCCAAGTATCACAATTTTAGTAATTTAGCTGCCACTACATATTTGTACTATACTGATATTATCTGCTTATTTATTCCATTGAAACCAAGTGGAGCATACCTAATACCATATTCAAAGGCTTTGTTGGTGTTACTAAACAGTATCTCTTTTAATAGTATTTTTAAAAGTGGCATACTACCAGGCTAGGAGTTTATAAAAAATTTCAGATTTTATTGAAATTTTGACATTTTCAAATTGTATTAGTTTTAACCGTTTTGCTAACAGTTTTACTGAGGCAATTACTTTTTATAGCTTTGCAGATAAGCTTTATAATAATAGTGAATACAAATTTCTGTAACTTGATGATAATTAACCACAAGAAGTTGATGTACTATGGTATCAAATTAGTTTAATACTCTTTTAGTCTTTGACCATAAACAGCTTGAGGCCCTCTGTTAGAAATCAGTGGAGTTAAGTTGGATTATCTTTGTAATCAGATGACTGTTATACAGTCTCTCTGTCTTTGTTTATTGTAAACAATTATCAATAAGTACATTAAATATGTATGTAGTGATTTACCAGATGTAATCGCACTACTAATCGAATTGATTTGTTTTATATATCATCAATTTATATATCTTTGATCATTTGGTAAAGTATGTATTTTTGTTCATGACGAGATAGACCCTGTACCTCCATCTTTATTGGGAAGTTAGGTAATTATCTGATAATAGAATTAAGCAGCAGTTTGCTTAGTTTAGCTCATACAGCATTTTTTATAGACATTTAGAAATAGCAGCCACTGGTTGCATGATCAGTGTCATTTATTTGTATAGTCTCCTTTCTAGTGGTAGATGTTTCACTGTCAACTGTAATCCATTGAAATGTCATTTTCTATTAAGGATCCTTTATAATTATTGTTCACATGTAGTTAGTTCCATATTGTTTATAACAACTTCCATTTATAAATGCTTTAACAGGTATTTGCTTGTACAATGCCTTTTTTACCAAGTGAGTAATTGTGTTAGATCTATGCTCAGAGGCAGTAATCAATGAGTATAGTCAGAACCTCATCAATATTTCACAACACAAGTACAATGGGTAGAAGTTTTATTTTCTTTCTAAACAGTCTCTGTCACTTCAATTGGAAGCAACTGATCCAACACAGGTAACATCTGGGCATTGATTAATAATCATGTAACGGAATTCATGAAATAAGAATGGAACTATCTATATTAGTATTAGTGTGTTCGGGTATTTACAACTATTGAGTGGTTTAGAATTTTCAAATATGTTTAAAAGGTTAAGTTTGCAATGCTAAGTAATCCATTCCTTGTCTTACATCTGACAGAATTAATCCTCAGTGTTAACTGTGTTGATTTGTAAAATAAGTCAAATGTGTAACATCTCTGTTGTTACTGCTGTATACTGGCTTATAAAAAACAATTATACTAAGATCGAATGATGTATATACAGTATTCAGTTTTGCTATGTTCTACCAGAAAAGATTATAGGATTGCCATTTTTGTCTTACTAGTAGAGAGTTTGTATAATTATGTACCTAAGTGTGGATTATTTTATAATATTGACTTGCAGTGTTTTAAATACCAAGTACATTTTCAAAGGGTTATAAAAAGCCTACAAGTGTCATTATGGTAGCACCACATATTATATTGTGATTGATCCAGTATATACCAGTAACTATAATTGTTTTTACCTAATTCTGACGTACCTCCTTGTATTTTAAAATGCTTGTAATTTTACTGTATCTGGTCAGATTATTGTCGATAAAACTATAGCTATTATGCAGTGTGTTAGTGTTTTAGCTATTATACAGTGTGGCAAGTGTTAATATTTTATCGTTGACCTATTTTTATTCATTCAGGTGGATGCAAGAGATGATGAAATTGAACGTCTAGGAAGTATGTTGGAAGGAGGCAGACCATATGATGTAATGGCTCTAGATTCCAGAAACAAGAGCAATGAAAGATTAATATCACATTTAAATATACAGGTAATGACTGGTTATATCAGCAAACAGTATAAAAATATAGCATATAAATATTAAAGGATATTGGATGATCTTGCCATCATGCTTATAAGCACATCCTAACAATGTAGCACAAGCTATGGTGAATATTTTTCCTTATGAGTGCTCCCTACCTTTGGAATTGTAAAAAATGCACAAGTACAAATAAAGATGCCAATTTTTAGTACATGTTTTTAAATATTATAATCATTAAAAAAACGAATAGGTATAACGTTTGCTTGTGGTTGTGTCGTCAACACAGATTAATATAATCCAGCTAATTAAGCTTTTCTTTAATTCTTTCCGCTACAAAACAGGTGACTTATACTCCTTTCCAAATCGTTCTATCCAAATAAACTATAGTGTATACCACTACCATTTGTATGTTTGTACCAACAAATAAACAATAAATTTCAGAATATCTCAGTGACAAAATTTAAGTTTGCTTCTTAAACTGATGTAAGCAGTTTTGTTTCTACTTTCACATATATTTGGTTGTTTTAAAATGAAATGTTACATTTATATTGTGTTGTGTTGTGATATATTTACTTATTCTAGATTTATTTTATATTGTGTCTTGATATATTTACTTATTTACTTTAAGGTTGATTATCTTCAGCAAAAAAATCGTGAGTTAGAACAGAGACTATCCAGTGTTGAGACTGAAGAAAATATTGCTAAACACACATCTCGGCAGTTGGATTTTAAAAATTCGGAACTGGAAGAGGAATTAAAAGATGTCGATCGTGCAGCTAGGGATTTACAATATGAAAAAGAGACAGCTGTACGAATGGCTGATCGGGATATCACAGAGGCCAAGGTAGCTGAGTTTTAATAGACTAATTTGTATGAAAAGATAAATGGACTACTGTATATTTGTTAATTTATATTTTATAAATGCAGTTTTGTGCTATTTTTCTTGTGAAATGATTGCGTTATTACCTTTTTGTCAAGATGTTTTTTTTTGGAGTTTGTTCTTTGATCCCTTACCTGTGTTGCTAATTTCGAATTTCCTAGTGTTTGTTGATTACCTGGAAATGCACTGACAAATGCTGAATTCAACATGTACATGGACAATCTAAATTATTCAATAACATCAAATATGCTAGAGCATAATTTATATGAACAGTTTGTAATATTTACCAAGGCTAGTTTACAGGTTCTGTTTTTCTTCGTTAGAATAATTTCATGTACATATCTAATAGCTCAATCACCAAAACCATTAAAACTCTCCAATGCTATCAGTAAGAGTAGATTTTTTATAGCCCAATTGAAGTAATTCACAATACTCTCATAAATTTGAAATGCTTTAGCTTAGCTCTGCTACATTCCTCATTTACCATTTCAGATTGAACTTGAACGGTCACGTGGGGAACTTGAAGGAATGGATATAGAAAATGCTCATTTAAAATCAGTAAGGTTACTTCTACTTCTCTGTTTCTCATGTATAATTTAGTAGTTAACTTTACAGTAATACTGTCTATAATACAACATTTTTCATTATTTTCCTTTGCATATAGTTACTATATAAACATTTAGCAATTAACTGTGAAAATGATGTCCAGTCTATAACTAAACCTACTTTTAATTAAGTAAGACAAACTGTCCAAAAACAATCAATCTCCCACAAAAAATGAACTACATGAATTATAAGTACCTTTATAGTTTCTTCATTACGTTACATACATTTCTGTTGTAGGAGAGAAATCGTTTATTCGAGGAAAACGCTGTTTTAAAGTCACAGTACAATTCAAAAGAGGCTGATTATCAGCGGCTTCATAACTTATTAGACAAAGTGCAAGAAGATAAACGAAAGCTTAGCACAAGGGTCTCTAAACTTACTGCTAATGGTAACTTCACTTATATGTCTTGTGGATTTCCTTCAGGCATTTGAACATGATACAGTTATTTGGTAAATTCAGTATATCCAAACAATATCAGTTTTGTACGAGGGAATAATACATTGATGAAATAATCATTTTGGTAATACAGTATGCCTCTGACAGTTCGTAATGAACTGTTCACACCACTTCTAATGACCGTCTGTGATAAAGGTTTATTATGAATAATTATATAACATTTAAAAATATCTAACAAAATTGCTGAATTGAGTATTTCATTCTCATACTGCGGGGAATTGGTGACAATAAATTGTATTTTGGGATATTTTGTAGAGCGGGAACTGGTACTAGAAATTGAACGTTTGAAGCGAAAAAATGGTCTTGTTAAGAAACGTGGCAAATCTCCAAATCGTCTTGACGCATTCATCAAAGGCATAGAGGAAGAGAAAGATTATTGGAAGGCAGAGGTTGACGCACTACAGAGAATGCTGCAACATCCTACTACACGACCTCGCAGTCCTGCTACTAGCCCCATGAGAACATCGTCACCTAGCAGGAAAGAAAAGGTACAAAATACTCTCAGAACCTAAGTACGGTCTTGTTTGTGTTTTATGCTAGTTAATATGTGAAGGCCATGGAAAATAAATTTAATTTCTAAACAAAGTGTGATTCTATATGAAATCTTGTAAAAAGGACATATATTATTTTGCCTTGCAATGATGCACTGCTCTATTGTAATATTCTAAATTCAGCTAAAGGACATAGTATTTGTACTGCTTATATTTGTTCTTTGAAGCTCTTTAAATCTAAATAAGAAAGAGACTTATTTCCTGGTCAAAATATGTATCAAATTGCATTATTTATTAACTTTACAGTACTGCTCAGTTCTGTAAATAATATTTGATAATATACCTTCATTTTTACCTAGTATTCCTGTTTATCTTTGTCTAAAACGTTATTTCGTATTCGCTTTTTATAAATGTTTTGTTTTGTTTCAGAGTGCAGCTCATTACGAAACTATCATGCGTGTTTTAGAAGATGAGCGTGATCATTATAAGAGAGAATATGAGATGTTACGAGCACTAAGATCAGGACCATCAAGTTCAACGCGATCACCCCCAACAAAGGACAGGGTATACTACTTAATTGCATGAATATTATATCTCATATCATTGTGACAATGAATTTTAATGATGATTTAAGTTTATATCTTCAAAGAGAATCAGTTCTTTGGCTTACCACAACTTTTTTATTAAAGAACATTTGTAGGAGAAACGAGTTTAAATGAGGAAAGCTTTTATTTTTGATTAATATTTAACCTACTGTGATAAAAACCCACAGTGGGAAATGTAATTTGAATCTATAGTAGGATTGGCTTGAAAAAAGTTGCTGGCTTTTACCCTATCTTTCTCTAAATCTGCTCTAAATTATTATTTACAAGTTGAAAATTAAATAGTGTTATGTACTAAAACAACTTGAGTTTGTTTGTTCATAATTAGTAGCTACGAGTTTGACTGGTTCACTGTGAGACATGTTCATGTTGGTATTACAGAGTGTTGCTGATGAAACTGAATTAATGCGAGTTATGAGGGAAAGAGACGAACTACAAAATCTGTTAGACAAATTTGAACGACATATGGCTGAGGTGATTATTTATCAAGACTCTTACAAAGATATTAAATTCTATTTGGATAATAATTTTACGCATTCTCAAACTTTTGTTGTGTTAATATGGTGGTCTTGGTGGACTAGTAGGCATTTACTTGTTAGTATTTTTTGTTCAAATGGAGTTTTATTGTCTGTTCTGTTCTGTTCTGTTTTGTTTTGGAATAATATTCATAGGATTTGCATTGGTCATTTGGTTCAATGACATTTTTTTCACATATAAAAGTCATGCTAACAGTAGCTGCTTTAATTTAATCTGATATGCACTGCAGTTAATCGTTTGATTTCAGATTCAGACCAACGTGAAAGTACTGACTTCTGAAAGAGACAAACTCAACTTGATGTATGAAGAGGTATGCTAATTTTTTTGCTATTGTCTGCATGTGCACATGAATTGTGTAAAAACTTTTGTAAAGATATTGTAATCAGATTTTACACCTACAAGGTGCTTGGCATGTTTTTAATTATAATTTCACTCATACGAGATTGATTTTGTGCTCTCAGTTTTTTACGCTGTTCAATCTGATATTACTATATTAGTATGATTTTGTTTTAATAATTTTCTTTTTTTTGGATAAAATTATGATTTTGTTATCTGTACAGCTGTTGTTTCATGGAAAGTTACTACAAAAACTGCCTCCTCTCCTCTTCATCCAGCCTCTTTAATTACCATTGGGACACCAATAATTCAAATGTTTCCTATTAAACATTTAAATGAGTGATTTTCAAAAATTAAAGTACTTTAGCTGCATCCATTGATACCTTTTCATGGTAAATCTCAAACTTTCTGTTTTCAGACCAAAAACGAGTTAAATAGAGTGCGACATCAGGTGATTCGTTCACCTAAATCTCCCAAAGTGTCACTAGCTGCTCAAGGTGTCTTACGTCGTGTAGAAAATGAAAGAGATGATGCTATTGCTAATCTTCGCCGTATGACAGCAGAAAGAGATACAATCAGGGAAAGAATAAAGGTCAGGAAATCTTTTTGCTGTTACACCAAGTTCATGCAAACAGTCTGCTTTGTACTTGAATGTTTTGACCTTTACTACACAATTTAGCAGTGAGGTGGAATACTAAATGTTATGTTTTGAAATATTGATGCATTACATGAGGGCTGTTCCAGTTTTAGTTGTGGACAGAAGAGGCATTTTTTAGAAGACCCCGCAATCCGTAATATATTTAATATCATATTTTTAAAATCATAGATTAAAAATCTACCACCCATAATTATTTTATTGAAATGCATTCACCCCTCCCTTACAATTTAAAGAAGAACTGAAGAAAAATAATATCCAAACGAGTGATAAATCCTAGTATCATATAACATATGTTTGCTGGTTCCTTATCAACTGCAAATTTTCAGCTGTTTATCAAAATTACCATTCCAGATTGCTACTGAGACACAGCTTAATGACCGAGCTCGACTTGACCAGAGAATAGATGACCTGGAAAATGTTTTACGAAATGTAAGTGTATGTAAATGCAGGACTAACATTGTCACTGCTAAAGAAACTCAACATAATTAAAATAACTTCCTATTATTTATCTGTGTTTTCTAGTCCTAATTTTTCTAAGGACCACTTAAGTTACTATCAAAAATATCTGAATGGAAATTTAAGTGGCATATTTATGATAGACTAACAATTCACTGGAACTTTATCAAATGCAAATAACGTGATGATACAAAAACACACAGCTTTTTATGCCCACCCACCATAGTGGAATGGGCATATAGTCGTAGTGTAGGCGGCGTCGTCGTATGTAACACTTTCTTTGTCTCGCGATAACAGCTTAAATTTTTACCCGATCGGTTTCATATTCGGCACAGGGTAAATACAGGTCAAAGTGCAGGTCGCATATACTTTTGACCTCGATTACTTCCAATATGGCCAACTGGCGGCCATGTTTGTTCTTGAGAGGGCATGTAACAATAAGTCTATAGCCGCGAAGACGAAGCGCTACCTGGACGATTCAAAGGTGGTTCTAGGAAGGCC
>JAOXYB010053045.1:0-11455 GCA_028565635.1 Phoronis ovalis
CAGATTGTTTGTAATGTTCATGTAAATCACTTTGAAGATTTTGCCTCTATTATCAACCTTACAACTCTTATACATACAAAGATGGCTTTACAACTACAGAACTACATCATATGATGGGCATCTGTCTGCACCCGCAGACCTCTTATTTATACCTGATTACGGTTACATTAATTTCATTTAGAAATAAAATGATGATGTGTACCAACATAAGACAATATAGGAAGTATGTGATATACATGTGCTTTTGCTCAAGTTTACCTGAAAATAGTTTTTTTTTACAGTCATGTCTGTGTAAAAAATTAGAAAAATAATTTAACATATTTTCAGTTTAAGAATTACTGGTTCAGAAGGTGTAAGTACAAAAATGCCACCCTAAATTCAATTTTCTGGGAACTGCAACATTATGTCATTGCATGTCACTTGTCTTTTAATGATTTACAACTGCTAAAAAAAATCTTAATTTTTTGCTTGAGATTCTGTAGCCTATATTCTTGTCTACTACATCCATCATGTGACGGCAACGTCATGAATAAAATAATGTTGCAGTTTTCAAAGTTCTAAGCATCTTGTACCACTAAACCATATTGCTATTAATAATGCATTCACTCCTTGATTCCATGCTTGAGAAACATTTCTTGTAGCTACACTGTTCAAATTGTTGGTGGAGTACCTATAAGGAAAGTAACCCCTGATGCTGTGAGTAATAATCTATTAGTTAATCAGATGTAAACTTCAATTTTTTATATTTTTAAGTTTCACTAATTTGCACTATTTTCTATCTATTTTGAATATTAACTTAAAGTGTGCTTACAGCTTTTTTATTTTTTTAATTTGGTTTGCTATGTATATTAGTAATTCTACAAATATTAATGTATGACTAATTCACTATATATGTTTTAAAGTGTTCGCTAGAATACCTTTGACATCACTGTTAACAACCAGCGAAATGTATTTACTGCATTTAGATATTAAATCACTTGCTTCTTTCACTGTAGACATGCACTCATTATAGCTCATCATAGCTGCATTATGTGACTGAATTATTGACTTAGTTAAACACAACTGATAACCCAAGTATTGATAAAAACATGTGCATGTTTAGTAGTAGTTAATAAAATTTCTAGATTTCTTGCTGTTGATGTGCCTCTTGCATTTTCAGCTTGATGTTTTTAATTAGTATTCAATTTCATTTCCAAAAAAAAATTATAATAAAAGATATTTTGATATTTTTTTTAGTCCCCAGCTCAGGTTCGAAAAAGAATAGGTGCTAAGCATAGCAGAAGCAAAAGTGAGTAATTGACATATGACAGTACTACTTTTAAATTAGTTGTACAATTGACTTTTTCCGAAAATTGAGGCGAGAGCATAGAAAGGTACTCTTTGACACATAACCCAATACCAATATATTTGAATTACATTATAACTCAATGAATAAAATATATGGTCTTACTAATAAAAAAAGCTGATTCCATGTCTGGAATTATCACAATAAAATAATGAAATGTATTTATTTTCATGATTTTAATTGTAAAGTGTAAAAGATACACATATTATACTAGTTGCTTTGGTCACATATTGTGATTTTCTTTTGTTTTATAGGATCCAGTCGTCACATATCGTGTGTGCAGTTAGGTCCTGGACAGTGTGAGGGATATCTATGGCGAAAGAAAGAACGAAAGCAACTAAGAACAAAATGGGACCGAGTTTGGTGTAAACTTGTGGAAAACACAGTTTACATTTACCCTAAACCAGAAGTTAGTATTTATCTGAATGTGTTGCAAGACTCTTTTACTGTTCTCATTTGTAATAGCTTGTTTGTGATGTATAGTGACATTGCTGTTTCATTATGCATTGCACATTTTGCTTACTATTTTTGATACCTTAGAATGTACATACATTTAACATAACATTTTACAAAGAATACTATCAAGGTTTTTGTGTTAGTTTCCACTTCATATTTATACATCAATGACTGGACAACATTTTCCATATCATAAATAATCATAATCATAAATAAAGTCCAAAACTAAATATTAGTGTTGGGTGAATACAGTCTCCTTTACAAAAGGTGGAGCGAGGTCAGAAAGGAATTTTTTGTGATAAAACCAGCGATAGCTATCTTTGCTTAAGTGTAGTATTCAGTTTAAGACTAAATTTATGTTTGATTAATATCTTACTAAATCTAAGTGACATCTTATGAAGATTCATTCTAATGTTTTCCTTTATATTTTATTTAGGCACTTGTGGCTGTTTGCACATTTTGTGTTAATTCTTTCAAGTTTACTCCTTATGAGACAAAGGAAAAGAAATATAGATTGTGAGTATTTATATTAATTAAGTTTGTTGAATAAAAACAAAAGTATTGTTAAGACTAATCCCAGTCATATAGAGCTTGCACTATTAAGTGCTTAGTGGATGATTGAGCTTAAGCAGCATAACATGTATTAAGAACAATTAAACTGAAACATTGGAATGTCTTTGTATGATTTTTCATTCAGTTTTAAAACTTCGTACATGTTTGGTGACTGTTCAGAAGATTCCATTTTATTTTGTTTCTTTTCAGTGGATTCAGAGTACACAATGTCACATTGGAGACAGCAATGTGTTTTGCTGCTGAAACTCAAAGCGATTGTAGCAAGTAGGTTTACTATTTAGTCTATTCTTAAATGCCTTGACACAGTAATCAAGTTATATTTACGGAAACAGGTTATGGCTGTAATTATGGCAGTTGCTGTGTTCTTGGGACCAGTCATATTCAACAATTATCACAGGCCACAATCATACTGAAATCTCAAAGGTGATATTGGTTTTCAAGTAAACCCCGTCTTTCTATCTCTCCCCAGGGACCAACCTTATTTAAGAAAAAATATGCTTTACTTTTCAGATGGATGAATATGCTGGTACTGGCTGCAGAAAACATTAAAACAGACGGTGCAATTGGTGGATTTACTAAACCTGGGATTCCCGATCATATTAGTGAAAGTGAGGAGGAGAATGATGATCAACTAGGCAAAAGCAATAGCTCTAAGGAATTGCCAACCTTGAAACAGCTGTCTATATCTACTTTAAACAAAGAAGACATAATTACGAATAGCGATGGTTCCCATCCTATGACAAAAGAGGAAGTAAACAGATTACAAAGTAATAAAAACTTTATAAAGTTTAAAAAGTACATCATTTTTTATAGTTGAACCTGTCTAGTATTTCATTTTAAAGTTAAAAAATGTCCGCACATCCTGTGTTGGTCAGATGGTAAAGTGCCCCTTACTGTAATGGTGCAAAAAAGATAACCACCCGAAAAATTTTGGGATGTGCTTCAAAATTGTAAAAATGGGCTTGTACCAAAGGGTTCATAACATTTATAGAGCTTTATCATAGACAAGTAACAGTGACGAGTCATAATGCTGTCATAATAAAGTAGCACTACTTTATTATGTTTAGGCACAGTTAGGAAACGACGTAGAATAAACACAAAGCCACCTGCTAAAAATTTGGAAGATCTATTCAAGTCCCTGCACGAAGATAAAATATCTATGTTAGGCACAAATAAAAGGGATCAGAGAATAAGCCACCTTGTCAAACCAAAAAAAGTAAGAAATAGTAAAGATGTAGAAAATAATAGGAAACTACAAGGTCTTCAAAGAACACTAAAGGTGAGTTGTCCTTTTACACATATAGAATGCAATATAAGTGCATCTAAAGTCAGGTGAATGAAAACTTTGGTTATGCTCTTTGCTGCCTTGTAATAACTTTGTTTTGTTACTTTAAATATTTTGCGATAATGCATTTCATCAGTTGCAAGCTATTTGTAGTAGATAAGAAGTTTGTTTTTCACACTCCACTAAATCTTGGTCCTATGTTGTCTGCAGAATGACAAAATACTTTAACAAAATTTTCCTCTTCTACATCTTAAAGTTGTTTTTTTAGGCTAAAGAACAAGAAATAGAAGAAATCAATGACCTGTTGACAAAATATGCAAAAGACAAATTAACAAGATTCCAGGCGCATCACAGAGATTCTTTACATAGCATGCAGAAGTTACAAAGTAATGATGTGAATGAAAATTTATCATCAGTTAAAAAGGTAGAATCAGATTCTCCGTCTCTTGAACAAGAAAGTAGCTCTGAAAACGGGGAAATTAATAAGTTGACAAAACGATTAACGGAAACTGGTATAAATTATGACGAGATAAATAGTGCAGACCCAGAACAGACAGATTTGTAGCATGATGTGAATTGCTGAGGATGAGTGCAGGCAGTGTTTGGGATTTACATCACTCCTCACAATGTTAATTATAGTCTTGTTCAAGGGCAGCTCTGCAAGAATTTCCTTCCTCAGGGAGATAATCATCATTTTGTTTTTCCTTCTGAGAGATAACAATATTTGAGCTTGTGCTAATAGCAATTTGATTGACAATGCTACTTGCATACTGACCCCTTACTTGCTATAATTATAACACTATGTTCTGGACATTTCACTCTAGCGACTATAACACTGTGAGTAGTGTACATGGGCTTTGAAACTGAAATGGGAACTGTCTCCTAATATAGAATTATGTTGTGATGCGACATAATATTTTTCATAGTATTTCACCATGCACAATTTTAAATGTAAATACTTTAGTAGTACGAAATGCGATGTGCCAGTTTAAATAGTTTAATGTTTTGATGTGTTCAAGCTCATATGAAGAATTGTTCTAATTGGTAGGTATGATTTAAATTTATGAGGAGCACCATGAATGAATGTGTGATGAGCAAAGGTGGACTAAGATTTAATACTTATTAATCAGTATGTCCCCATGCAAGCCAAATAAAGGAGTAATTTATGTTACAACTTTAAATCTTGTGGGCACCTAACTTTCCACTGAGATTATAATACAAATATGTCCACTATTAACCAATTCACCCAATTGCCAGTGATACAATGTAATATTAATATGAATTCTAATATGTATCATGCTTTGTGCAAATATGACAAACATAATTAAGCTTATTTTGTACTTTGTGTTTGAGACTGCTTATTTTTTTTATTTCTATTACTTTTACGTAAATACACCAAAGATAACAATGTTAGAGCCACCAAGTAACAAATAATATCTTATTTTGTCGTATTAGAGGTACTCTATCTCACATACGGCCAGATTTCTTATTGAAAGACATAATTTGAGACTGAAGTCAGTATTTGCTAGACCACTGTCTCAGCACAAGTGAATCTTCTAGGGTTTGACTTCAAGGTATAGCTCATACAGTAAATACTTTGACATTTTCTTTCCTAAAACAATGCCCTGCAAACTGTAATCTTAGTGACCATGCTCATCTATTCATTTTCGTAATCCACCAAAGTTTTGCATTGTTGGATGTTGTTTTGTTTACAAAAACAACATCCAATGTTAGACTGTTCACAACATGTGACAAATAACAATAAGTAAGGTCCAGTCTGCAGGCAGGTTGCCCCCTTTTTTGTGTACCTAGTTCTCAGGCCAAGTTGGCTTTTTGCCACTCGCTTTGTACGTAACAGTTAGTGTCACCGGCACCACCTATTGGTGGCAAAAGCATTTTACTGTTGTATAAAAATAATTTTTTCTTTTACAAATATGTAGATACTCTTTTTGCCATAAAATGCTAATATCACTGAAAGTTTATATTGGGAATGAATTACTAGGTAAGTAGCGGACTTTAGTTAGTGAAATGAAAGTCAAAATGAGGCTTTTATTTGAAGAGGTCAGGGAAGAGGTCAAGTAAAAATGGCATCTAGTGATTGGAAGAAAGATTCGTGAATAATGGATTAGTAAAATTACATGCGATCCTGGGCTGAGTCGTGTGATGATCATTAGCATTATAATTATACTTTATTATTATTGCGTAATTTTATCATAATACTTTATTAGTATTGTATAATTTTATCATAAAACATGTAATTTCATTCGTACTATTAATAGCATGCTGGGATCATGTAGGGTCAAGATGGTGGCTCCACCAAGTGCCAGCATATAGTCTAATGCTGTATTTGTAAAATATTACATAATTACATTAATCCAATTTTTAGATTGTAATTACAAATGTCAATTGCCAAATCTTTGTCAATATATTATACCATATTATATACTTTAAACAGTAGTTATTTGTTTGTTTTTATACAAGCATTTCATGCTATTTCAAGACGAAATAATTCAACATATGTTCCATGTATCATCATCCGTTCAATGTAGATCCATCTTAAGAGAATAGTTGTCCTGATTTGAATCTATTAAATGCCGCCCTCCCGGGATGTACATTCACTCACTCTGGAAACAACATCCCTATCACCATAGGTGATCTTGTTACATTTATATCTGTACAAGTCCTGATTTTTTTTAAGAAGGAAATTCCAGCTCACTCAACTTTGTAATGAAATCCAGTAAAATCATCTGTAATTTCACTTCATGAGGATTATTTGTAACGGTAAATCCTGGAATACCTGTTCTCTCTAACAAACTTTGCTGTTCCATGACCTTTTGGTCCATATCAAGAATGATTTTCATGTCTTTTCTTCTTATTTCTTCTTCATACCTTTTATTCATTTCCTGAAAATTACATAAAGTTACATAATGACAATCTAGCATGGGAATTATGTTTACCATACATGGAAATGGCACTATTTTCTAAATGCATCATGTGCCCCATGTAATGTATGTGATATCATGCATTATATGATAAATATATATAATAAATATGTTATTCCCACATTTACCCTAAGGAACTGCCCATAGATACAAATCGAAAAGATGACCTAGATGTGGGACCTCACAAATTATGATGCAATTGTAGAGTGAGTAAGCCAAGATTTTATTAGAAGTACCGTAACATCAGTAGACAAAACTCAATGAGACTGAGGTGGAATATATATTTTGGAGATTTTTGATCAGTAAATTCATGCATGTACGGTAGTAGTAATATTAAGTGGCTTCAAATGTACAAATTGTGCTAAAGGGGCCTGGCAAATGAATCCGTAATATTAGAGGTGTTTGCCCAGTTCTATTTTATGAATAATGAGTGTAGAGCAGTAAACAATGCACTGTGTTGTTAAAAAATCTTCAATGGCACGAACCCGCCCTTCCCAAGGTGTGTGCCCCATTTTAAGCCTTGCACATCCCCCTTCCAAATAGTAGAAACAATTTCATGCATGCCCTTGGGGAAAATTCTGGATCTACCATTGTCTTTTAATGAGGGAAATATTTTTGGGCTTCATGATATTATTCTGACACTGCATCTAGCACCAAGGAAAAAACAGGAGACTAAGAGAGGAACAAACAATGAACTACAATTCTTATGCTAAATCCATTAAGAGTAAAAAACATTTAAAAAAATGTCAACTGAAAATTTTATTTTGTAGTTTGTAGTTATAGTTGTTCTACCTAAAACATTCAAAGTTCAGCGACTTGCACAAACAGTCGGTTTTCAGTGTTTGTTGCAGGAGATGGTCGAAGGCATATCTTCTCTAAAAAAAGTTAAGCACAAAATGTATGCACCGGAATCGGGCCATACAATTACATTCCTAATGAGACTTTCAGAAATTACGCCAATAGTGGCTTCAGATATCAGTGGCCAACAATCATATGTTGGAAATGTAAATAATATTGTCTTACTACAACATAGTGAGCATGTTGTCTTTATTAAATACCTGGTAACTAGTGACATCTGGTGAACTTCTGCTGGACATTGTGGTCTAGTACAATATTTGAAAACTTATGACAGCACAGTACACTCCATCGTTTTAAATTAATTCAAATTAAGAACTCCACTTTACTGAATGAGTTGTAAATGTCTTTGTATGTAGCAACTTAATATAACAATGATAAATATGTGTATTCAAAAATAGATTGAATTATCGCACCATCTTGAACTAACATGACATGTATCGGGATACTGCTATTGGACAATCATTAACCAGGCACCAATCATCAACCTTATGGAAATGGCTGTTCCGCTTTTAAGTTTATGGGGGGGAGGCAGAAGGCATTTTTTTTCAGACCCACCACCCAGAATATGAATTTTATTCCGGTACCCACCACCTAGAATTTCAAATTAAAATGGACCCCCCCCACTACCCAGATTTTTTTTTAATTTCCCAAGTGCAACCCCCACCCACAATTCTAAATTTTTTGTTTTTTTCGGTGGACATTCTGAAAGTTCAGAAAATGCAAGGGCACACAGCCAATAGCAGCCTGTTTTGAGTTAAGAAGCCATCTGCGCATACAAGATCATTGTTGTGTGTGGAGAATTTCCGTTAATATATCAACTTAAATTTTATTCTACAAGTTGATGAAAAATCTGCGAGTGCTATAAAACTTAGCCAACAATTGACGAGGAGAGATAATGGTCGCGGTTAATTCGGTATTATTAAATATATTGAAAGTCTCACAATGTCAATAGACAGCCCTGCAAGATTCGACCAGACTGTCGAAAACACAGGAGTATTTCTACCTAATCTACATTTTTTGTATCAATTATATTCATTCAAAACCTTGTCGATTGACGACAATACGTCCAAAAGTCTGTAAAGCATTCCATTTTAACTCGGAGATTATCAATGCACAGTTTAAATCAACTTCAAATGTAATATTAAAGCCTCACTTTAATACCGAAACACATGTACACCAAAAGCAGGATATGGAACAGACAAACATCTGTCTGCGCATGTCCATTAATGACGTCATTTCATATTTTCCAATAACATGAGGATATGATGTCGGGACTTTCGGCAACTACCTCTGTACATTCTCTGAGTGATTTGAGTTTTAAAATAGTTTAGATAACAATCCATTTCGTTTATTAAGAGCACAAAATAATCGTGGGGTAAGTAAGATCACCCGTGTATATAATTTAAGATGACCTGAACTTTATACCAACCACCCGTCAAATGGATTTATTTTCCCACCCCACCACCTATAATATGTATTTAAGTATGATACCCACCACCCGTAATATTTCTATTCAACTGCCGTCCGCCCACCCTGTACAATTTAAAGCGGACCAGCCCTAAATCAAAGAGATTATAACCCACAATGTACTAACCTGCCATCGCTTTTCGTTGTGAACCTGAATATATGCCAACTGATGAGGCCTTGAAATCGAAACTTCCTGAATCACTTCTTTTTGAGTTTTTATCATCTCTTGTTTGGCATCTGAAATAATGAATAAGTAAAGTGTAAGTACAGCATACAAGTACTGAAAAAAAATACTGTAATTTCAGATCAGGATATTGCACGATGAATGTTTTAGAAGGAATCGTCTTCACAGAACATTACAAGTATGAAATATTCACTGGAATCAGAAATTCTTCGATCATAAAACATCACTATGTTTTAGTATTCCGAAGTGTTTTTGCCAAATTATACCCAAAACGGTTAATAACAGATAAATCTGAGATAGCATAGGCTACCTAATGTATAAGCTTAGTGAATAAGGTAAACGAGAGTTTTGCAACTAAGGTGATTACCCATCATTTCTGACACTCCCATAGTATGGTAATGAGTTTGAATAAAGAATCAGTATTATGGGAAGATTAAAGTGAAGGTGTGCTTTACCGCATGATAAGAACAATAATTACTTTTGTGTTCATTTATTAAAGCCGTTCTTTGTGTATATAATGTGCTTTCCTCCATTTCTTGTACTTCTTTTAAATTACGGACAATTCCAAAAACTTGTCCATCTAACAAGACATTACTCAACCCACATAGCAGGTCATATGGCAATCTCTGCTGATATTTTCTAAAAAAAAAATTATGTATGCATAATAAACTACAAACAAACAATGCAGTTACTGGTAGCTTGTGCTTTCCTATGTACATCTCACTCAATCTAAGAAGAAAAAACATTTAGTGCGAGAATGTGTATTGTCTTGACTTTAACACATGTTGACTCGAGTCGCTTGACAAGTGAATTGAATTACAGGCAAACTAGTTTTGGCAAGAGCATATTGGTCAGTATGAGAAAATATCTTAACATGTACTCGGTTACACAAAGAGTTGTGGCAAGGTGACAAATTCTGACACGCTGAGAGGCCCATCAAATAAGACAAGAATACTAACATTACACTTACAGGGTATTGTTGTTCATTAAATGTACTCATCATATAGTGGGGAGGAATAGTTACCCTGGTAAATCTTGTGCCATTCTCTGCAGCTGAGACAACATAAAATAATGTCTACGTTGTTGGCGTTCTTTCCTTGCTAGCTCTTCTTGAACTGTTGCTAAGACTCCTGGGTCTAAATTAGTAATATACTGACTACTGCCATTGTTTCCGCCATTCATAGTCTGAAACATTTTAAATAGTTACATGTATATACTTACACGTATACACAGGCTGCTTATACTTCTATAGCTATACCAATATTTATAACAGACTACTTGATTAGTCAAATGATTCCCCTGTCATATGTTATTCTTAACCAGCAGAGCTTGGTAGAGCAAAATGGCTGGAGAATAATTGTCTGATATTATATCCTAAGGGACAATCACATTGCCAATTTTCCACAGGTTCAACTACTTTTATTCTGAGTGATAAGTGGAATCTGACACTCAGTGCAGGAAAACTAAATCACAATAATAAATGGTTTTGTTGGGGTTCCATGTTTAATACATGCACAATCACACAATGGCATTTTATGATGTGGATATTGTTTTCTAATCTTGTATCAATCAGTTTGCTACTCAATATTTTTAAATTTTGGATTGCTATTGGGTTTGCTACCACAAGCTAAACTTTTGGATTGGGTTGGGTGGCACATCCACCTAGTATTCAAAAAAAACATGAGTGTCCCCCCAGGTATTGAGCCAGGTTTGTCATGTCCTTCCGATTCTTTGATAAATTTGTATAACACCAGCATTATCGGACGGTTGCAAAATTATAGGGGTTTGAAAACATCTTGCAAACAAGTTCTTGGTGTGAGACATAGAACTGATACTTGTCAGGGAGGGCATTCTTCCTTGAGCCCCCAACCTTTATTGGAAGAGTCTCCGCCAAATCTTAATAACCAAGTAGATGTTATTTCTATAAATTTGGAGGATACAAAAACACATTCGTTAGACGGTGACTTGTCTACTTTGGTTGCACCAATCATTCCACAAGACAACTTATCAATTAAATCAGAACAGACAAAAGATCCTGATATAAACAAAATACTCTGCTTCATAAAAAGAAATACAAAACCAACCTACGCTGAAGTTGAGGGAGATTCACCTGTGGTAAAAGCTTATAAATCGCAGAGAGTGGAAGAATCTTGTGGTTATTGACGAAGTCTTGCATCGAATTCGACGAACTTCTAATCCCCCACAACATCAAATTGTTATTCCTGTTAACCTAGTAAACTTGTTGTTAACACAACTACACGATAAGTTTAACAATACCTCTGGTCACCTCGGTATTCGTAAAACTATCGGCAAAGCAAGATCAAAATATTACTGGGTGAACATGA